>UCOM01001683.1:0-36631 GCA_900474385.1 Ormyrus pomaceus
ACGGAACCCGATACGTCGGCAATAAAGAAAACAGCGAAACGCTATCTAGCATAACCTCTCTCTCTCTCTCTCTCTCTCTCTCTTGCATTATTTTTATTATTTAACCGACGGCGGCGGCGGCGGCGGCGGCGGGTCGTCGGCCCGAGTTACACATATCTCCATTCGATTTAGAGGTCGTTAGACCGCCGCCGCGCGGACGACGACAATGTGTTTATACGCGAGAAAGAGCTGCAAGGACGCGGGAAAAGCGAAAAGAGAGTCGCCCCGGCCTTTCTCCGGGAAGTAGAGGGGGGGGGGGCTTGCGAGCGATGGTATTTTTGCATAATTTTCCGATTACGCCGAGCGGAGTTGCGTCAAGAGAGTCGTGCGGCATCGGGGAAGGAAAGAAAATCTTATATACTTTCAGGTCGGATTTGAGTTTTAAATGAGAGTGGAGAGGAGAGGTTTTTCTTGTTTGATTTCGTGTTATACTTATAAATATAATGTTGCATTGAAAAATAATTGTTTCAATTTTGCAAAAACCTTACAAGTTCTGCTATATCAGTTGAAATATTGCTACTTGTTAATGATAGTTTTTTGTTTTTTTTTTACGCGATATTTTAAACTCCGTATGTTGACTTAAAACTTGATAATATTTCAATAAAAAGCACATAAATGATAACTCAATAGCGTCAATATTTAAGAGATTGGAAAGCTCGCCGTTTGATTTATGCGTTAGATAAATCGCGCCATTAAAAAAAAATTACTTAATTTATTTGTAAATCATAAAACTTCGACGTAATTTAAACAACCATTAATCCGAAGATTAATGCGCTGAATGTAATTTATTTTTACTGAAAAAAATCGAATTCTCTCTTCAGTACACAAAATCGGGTTATTTTTAAAGAAACTTCCCTATTCCGTCCTGCTCGATGCTCCAGTTTGCCAGGCAAATGCGTTTAATATTACCTCGTAGATCAGATAGGCATTGTGAAGTATGAATATGATTGCATCTGACGCGTTAGAAAATAAAGTGTAAAAAGATGTGGAGTAACGATAAAAGTGCACTATTATTCCCTTAAATTTTTTATCGTCAGCTGGTTCGCGATTAAAGATTCCTCTTAAACAAAGGAGAACAATATACTTTAAGATTTTTATAAGCAAAGTCATATGAAAGAATTTTTATGGGTTTTCGGAACTAGTGATTAAACGCAAATATGCATTGTTATAAAGCTAAACGAGAAATCAATGTTCTTTGTTTGACTTATTTCACACTTTGTAGGCAACAATATAATTTTTTTTTTATTAGACTTCTATTGTTCCGCGGCTTGTTTTACTTGAAAAAGTTTCGTTTCTCGGAATGGGAACATAATCGATGATTGTGACATTCAAGCAAAAATATAAAAAAAATATAATGTCGTAAACGGTGTGGCAAATTTTCAATGAACCTGGTTTTTTCATCTGGACTTTTATTGGATATAAAACAACGTTCCGATGGCCGATACTGCCGGTGCTAAAATTTTATTATACTTAATTCCAAAACGAAATTTGAATCAATAAAAATTCTGTCAAATTATTAATATTTACAAGTGTCAAATAAAAATACGAAATTCCCAGTTCGTTATTAATTTCATCGCTTTATATATTATTAAAAGCGAAATCCTTGAAACTTTTTATCATTCCCCCCGAAATTAATAAACTGTAAAAATTTTAGAAAAAAAAAACTGTTCAAACGCCAAATATTCCCAAGTCGCTCCTCAGTCGCCTGGCGTCTGGTTAAAAAAAAAAAAAAAAAAAAAACAGTTGCGCAACCTCCCGTATAATTAGCTCGCGCGAGCACCGTTCTTTTCGATATTTAGCCCCGTGCGCGTCGGCCGTAGATTTGACGCGAGCCACAATGTAATAACGCCTAACGGTGCCGCCTCCTTTCCCAGCGCCTGCCGCGCGCCTCTCTCAATTAGCCCCCGATATATACAATATATATATTCGGACGTCCGAGTCGACGAGGAGACGAGACCAAAGTCGCGTGACTAAGCGCCGCGGCTCGCGGCGTTGCGAGAGAGACGGTTATGTGTGTATAGGAAAAACGTCGGAGGAGGAGAGAAGCGCGAGTCGGCTGCTTGTTGCTGCGCGATTGCCACAACAGGTGTGTCGTCGAGTAATGGATTATTGTTCGCGCGCGCTTTCCTTCCACCGAACGGCGTTTAATGAGTATTAGCGGCTGCACTCGGGTGCGTTAGGCGCTGAAGAGATTACTTGGGTTGTACGGCGTATTGTTTGCGGGTAGCTTTTCATCTTTGTCGGGTTTGGAAATGTTCCATTCAAAAGGAGCTCGTTGGATGAGATGCTTTAATTTTGTATTAATAAACAATAATTTCGAGCCAATTGCATATAAATAATGTAGAAGTGTCATAGAAATCACTTTATTTCCTTATATAAAATATCAAATATTGACTCGTCGAGCAAATCCAGCTTTCGTACAAAAATAATTCCCAATAATTACACAATTCACAGGCGACAGTCTGTAGCATTAACACTCATAACTTGACCTTGAACGCAGTCGACCCAGCCGCGAGAGCAGAACCCCGGGATTTTCAACAAAAAGCCAGCCGAGTCCAATGCAGGCCGCAGTGCGGCGCGCGGCGGAAAATTTTCCACGCTCTATTGTGCCTGACGCAACGGCAGGTTAATTGAACGAAAGCGAGTAGCTCCTTAGCGCGCGCGCGCGCCATCGGGGCAATTGCACATATTTGGTCGTTCGAAATCGAGGAAGTTCTCTCTCCCCCTCCCCCGGCGCGCATTCTATTTAACCTTCTTTTCGCCCAGGTGCGGTGCGCGCGCGCGCGCGAGCAAAAAAACCCGAAGCCCGCAGAGACAAATTGGAATTCGCTCGGGGATCGAGAGACGTTTCGCGCGACGTGTGTACGTGCGTACTTCGCGCTCTCCTTTTTTTTTTTCTCTCCGCGGCGGGAATCTGAACCGGCCCCGCGCGCAGATAATATTATAACCGTAAACGCGCGCGCGATTGTTCATTTTTGCAAGGCGGCGGCGGCGGAGGTCGCGCGTCTTATCTGGAATTTGATTTAATTAAATCGAAAGCGACGCAATTAGGGTGCCTTCGGTCGGGAGGCCGGCTTTTATGCGGCTAGAATTACGAGCGCTCGAGTTTTTAAATGTGAATTTCATTACGATTACATCCTTATTATCCGACTGGCACCCGGAGCGAGCCGTGCGCAAGTCGCGGTAATAAAGGCAAATGAGCGAATGTACGGTTTAATTGGATTTTTGCATATTCGTTTATCGCTTGTCAAACGCTGAGGAAGGTTTTAGTGATTTTTTTTTTCTGGGAAATACTTTGCTCTGCGAATACTATTTTAATGTATGTTAAGTAAAAGATTTTTATTATTTTTAAGTTGTAGTTTTTGAATTGCAAGATTCATTTGAAAAGTGTCAATATGCAGATCAATAAACAAAAGGGATTTAATAAATACTAACAAGGAGAGATTTTCCTGTAACTTTGGGATATGTTTCTAATGTTAAAAGGCCTAACTCCCGATTTTTCAAAAGTTATGTGCTCTTTTAGCGAAAATCTAAGAAAAATCGATTTTTGTTTAATCACGTATAACTTTTCAACTATTAACGATACAGTATTTTAAGTATTAGCATTCGAAAGGTGAGATCAAATCCTATCAATTAAAAAAAAATTTCATCAAAACATTTGTTTATTTGTTCAAAAGGTATAGTCAAACAAAGAATGACCATTAAAATAACGTAAAACATCTTCTTATGTAATTTTAGCTTAATTTTATTGTAAATTTTTATTTAGCTACAACTTTTGAACAAATAAAGATTTTTGGATGTCCTTTTTTTTAATCGATAGGATTTGATCTCACCTTTCGAATGCCAATAGTTAAAATACTGTACCGTTAATAATTTAGAAGTTATAAGTGATTAAACAAAAATCGATTTTTTTTTAATTTTCACTAAAAAACACATAACTTTTGAAAAATCGAGTGTTAGGCCAAATGGACGCGGCTTTGTTCATATTTTAACATTAGAAAACATATCCCAAAGTTATAGGGGAATCCATTACCCAAATGTCGTATACACTCTCCCTTGTAAATACTAAATACTAATATATACTAAAGTAAATATATAACAAGTAGTATATAGTTTATGAATTACATTCAGCATCAAACCTCGTCTGCTAAATTATAATATCAATCATCATAAAAGCAAGATTTAGACTCGAAAAACATTCCGTCCTCCGCTATACCCCAACAATAAAATCCAAGATACGCAAAAGCGACTTGCAATCGATCGAGTCATCGAAAAGCCCGTCGACGTATTTTATCAGCGCGCGTCTACAATCTCCTTTAGCAACCTGCTAATAATTCTGCGCAGACACGCAGCAGTATTTCTCTTAGCACACATCAAAGCGAATCGCCCGGCTTTTTTTTTCTCATTCTCCATTGCGCGATCGGTCCGGATGAATCATCCGATCGGTAAAAGCGAACGGTACATTTCAGCGAGCCGCCGCCGCCGCTCGCGGTATTTTGCGTTACTTATAGGCGAAAATGCAGTATATTCCCTTTTCCGAGCCGCGCGCCGCGGAGATCGATTCGGCGATCATTTTCGAAATGCCGCGCGGCGCTTTTTGCGAAGGTTACAGCCAGGCCGGCCGGATCCCGCGGGTATATATGGAAAGAGCGGAGATGAGATATTCATCGACTTTCTACGAGAGAGGCGAATAATTGAGCTGTAACGCAAGAGGAGTTTATGCTCGGGTAAGCCGATGAGTTTCCTGGGCTTTTCGATTCTCGGTCTCGGTTTTTTGGTTTACTCGTTGCCGACGATTGTTCGGCGTTGGACGATTATTTGATCATTCTGTATATCAATTTAACAGACGCGATAGTTTTGAGATCAATATTTGCGTCGCCTCGCGCTCGGGATTGATTATCTTTATAGCGCACGCTCAAATATTAATTATCCTAGAGATTTTCACCTTCTTGTTAGAAAGTAGATAAACGCATTGGCCATAATTTCTGAATATCTAATTATTTGAAAATATTTGAACGCCGGTATATATGATTTCTTGAAAATTAACCACACGCCTCAATAAAACGGAAGCTCTTTCGTACAATTTCAAATATATTATTATACAACATTAAAAAAAAAAGTTCATTCTCCCCGTCGACAAACCAGTCGGCGGAATTCCACAAATCGAATATTATCGATCCTGAGTCACGCACCGCCTCGGCTCCGCGCGACGCATCGAAAATTCCCTGGCTTCCGCCGAAAATCTCCGGCGGGCCGCGGCGGATCGTGTCGCAAGTCCCGTTTCTATCCGCGCTCGAACTTCCGCGATAATCGAAACGAGCCGCGAGTCGAAAACCGAGGAACGTAAATATTTGTCTCCGCGCGCCGGGGATTTCGAGCGCGAAAAAGGCTCCGACGGGCCTCTCGCGTTGCGCAACTGTCACTTTCTACGGACTTCATTCAGCTGAGTAGAAAGCATTGGGAAGCCGATCTTTATCGTCCGGCGAGCTTCCGATTTATTGTCTCTCGCTATTTTATCTGATCATTCGGAATTTAAATCCGAATTCGAGCGCGAGGAGGCGGTGTGGCATTTTGGAACCGACACGATTATCGCGGGCGGAGATAGCTAAATTAACGGGGAAAGATCTAGTTTGTTTGAATCCTGGATTCAAGGACTTTGGGATTAGGAAACTGATTATGTATGCCGGCGATAGTGAAATCATTATACTCGGAATCTGCATTCGGCAAACGCGCTGCTTATGACTGAGGGGATTTTCAGTTTCTTTGAACAAAACAGTTTTTATAATGTTGTTCAATTCCTATCTAAGTGCACAGGTTATCTCTGGTTTTTATTTCTTCGTAACAGTAAATCTTTGAAGAGATCTTTTTTATTCGTAATTCTAATGTCACTCATTCTTTTTATTAAAAAAATATATATAATGCTCGTCATATAACTGTTCGAGAAAAACGACGAATATTCTAAAAATTTAACTTTCCCCGATTTTCTCGGATAGCAATTTTACTCTATAAGTAGATTTAAACCAGAGCAGTAACGATTTGAACTCGATTTGGAGTATGTCGCATTACAAGCCAATCTTCTTAATCGGAATGTTAATCAGCAAATAACTAAATAAATATTTCAAAAGCCTACTGACGTACGTTTTAAGTTAGTTAATACTCAATATGCCTTAGAGCATCGATATAATTTCTCTGTACGCATATACTTAATAATTTGTTGCATTAATTGATTTTCCAATCCGATCTGATGTAATTTCGACTTGATCCCGTAAATTTGAATTTCTAAACTCGAAGCTGTTTAAAAATATTACTGTATTTACGTTAAAGTAGAGATTATTCGAATTTTAATTAAACATAAGAAAATTAATAATTTATCCTATAATTTAATACACTTATATTATCTACAAAGTATCTGAATCATTTTCACTTCTCGGCTCGCCCACAAATCACCAAAAATTTTTCTTTCCTCACAAATCCAATTATTCCGGGTATCAAACCAGCCCAAAGCTCCCCCAATCAAGCTTAAAGCTCCGTCTAAACATCTTAATCACCTTAGCTCCATACGCAGGAGAGGCTGCCGAAAAAATTCGCGCGGCGGCGGCTTTCGCGCGAACAAATTCCCTCTCCTCGCGCGTTCGGATATATTTAAAGCGGCGCACACGTCGAGTTTTCTCGCTCTGTAGCGCGCCGCTCTCTTTCTTTCCCCGCGCAGCTGCCAGCGCGATAATAATGGACGACCGCGGGAGCGTCGAGGAGGAGGAGGAGGAGGTGGATTTTTCGCCGTTTTTTTTTTGTAGGTGGGAAGATGGGCTGGTTCTTTTGTTCGATTGTTTAGGATTAGAATTCGGATATAGGATTGCATTAGTCGCGTGTAAAGAATTGCTTTACTATTGAGTGAAGGAGGCCAGATTTTATTTTCTGTTTTGCGTAAAAATTGAGTTTAGTAAAAATTATTGAATGCTACGTTACTTTAAGAAGCCTTGGCCTTTTAGAATTTAAAGTCAGACGCGCAAATTGAGTTTTAATTTTTTTTAATTTTTAATGCCGTTGACTCGTTAAATATTAAGTAAAATTATACATTGTCAAATATTAGAATCATTTCGGTTTTACTTAATATATTTAACGAGCGTCGGCGTCATTAAAAATTAAATCGTAATTTTTAATTTTAATCATAATTTTGAAGAATGGGTTGAATAAAATTATTCGCCACCATAGTTACCGCTAGATGGAGTACGTACAAATTTAGAATTTCTACAATTAAACCAGTAATTTTGATTGCATAACGTGTCGCGTTGGTTATCGTAATTTCGAACTTTTTGTTCCTTTATTGATTGTCTGGGGAAGGAGTTGCTGTCACCTACTGATTCATCCAACAGCGACACTTGAACGAAACACTTGTTTCGCTCATTTTTTTGTTTTCTTCCGAGAAAGTTAAAAGTTTGATCTCGGTATTGATCCGTTCGAGATGATTCGTGATGAACTCGCGAAAATCGATTGTCTATAGAATTGGAAAATTTTGTAAGCGATGTGTTATATTTTAAAGTGTCTTTGATATAGACTGGTAGAAGGTTCTTTAACATTTCCTTTCTATTTTGAGAGATATATATATAACTATACATTGTCAAAGATATTTCTTGCTCGTATTGCTATTAGAATCATTTCAATTTTATAAAAATTAAGTAAGGCTAGGTCAAATTTGAAAATCTTCGTCGACTATTATTATTCCTGAATGTTCTTTAAAAAATCGTCCCGTAAGGCTAAATAGTTGAATGTGCATAACAATTGTTTGAGATGCTTTTTAAATTGGAACACATTTTTCCAAAAAATCGATCGGCCACAAACTGTCCGTCGGTTCATAATAAAAGTAAATTCTCAATGGCACAGAAATATTGCGTACCTCGGGCGCTTACATAAAACAAAACAGATAATAGAACAATACTGTTCTTTACAAGACCATGGCTAAAACTCACGGCCAAGACCTTACATTATAAACTCCTCCGCCGAGATCGAACAAGAATAACAGTCTACTTTTTATCGCGGATACACTCCGAAGCGCACCCTGCGCATCGAATATTTAAAGCTTCTCGAAGCACGGCGACTTCATTCGCGGAAGTAGAATTATTTCGACGGGCGACGATGTCTTCGATATAAAGCTCGACGGCGAAAAGGCCTTCCTTTGAAATTATTATCGTCGGGCGCTTTGAATTTTTGAAGCTAATGAAGTCAAACGTTCGGCGACGTTATAAACGTGAACTCAATTGATAATTGGCATTCGAACCGTAAAAGGCAAACTTGCTTGGGATATATCGATCGGTGCAAGCCTACATTACGCACCGCTTACTTAAGCCTTTGAAAATTCAAATTTCTATGGATATATTAGAGACTTTTCGCTATTATACTTTCAGTATTTTTTCTTTCCAATTTACGTATTATATATATAAAGTTTGAGAATACTTATTGATGTTAATATTGGTTTTTGTTAAAGCTCTTATTAATAAAAAAGTTATTCTATTTTTAAATCGTCCCAGAGATCGACATTCTGTCAGATAGTTACGAATACACTACCACATTTACTTTTAAAACTGTTCAATAATTTCCCTCTCGTCGCTATAATCGACCAGCGAGCCAATAAACATTCGAAAGAACAAAGCCACATCCCGGCGGGTCAACGGCCGGCAAAAATCTCGCTCCCACAGAAAAAAAAAAAAAAAAAGAAAAAATCATCTCCTCAACTCCAGATACTCTCTGTTAGGGCCCAAAACGCGCCTCGAGAGAGCTCGTAACCTCGGCTTCCGTCGCCGGCCGAAATATGATGCATCGCTCAGCTATGTACACTTTCGAAGGATGATATCACTGCGCCTCCCCTGGCCTGGCTGATGCGCGCGAGGAGGAGGCTCCGAAGACGGGCGTAAAATAGTCCGCGCGCGGGCTCTCTCTCTCTCTCTCCCTCTTCTCTCTCTCTCTCTCTCTCTGTGTAAGTGACGTGCCTGCGCGTGTACCTACGCTCTCGGTCGCACGCAGCCCGCAGATAAGCGGCTTCCGCTTTTTCTCTCTCTCTCTCTCTCTCTCTCTCTGCCGGCGTTCCCGAGCGAAGGAAAATAATGAGCGCCGCCGCTGGAAAAATAATTCCAGAGGCCGCTGCGGGGACGCGACGACGGGCCCCGCGCGCCGGTTTGTTTGGAAATTCGCGGCCCGATCCCGGGGAGCGGAGCGTATGTAAAGGTCGAGGAGCGAGGTTGTTGATCTTTGGCGGATGGCGGAATTTTCGCTCGGTGCACCGATGGATGGCTCGGTCGTTCGTCCGGGAAGGAACTGGGACGAAATTCGCGAGCGTCGTTGATAAGTGCGAGCGTTTTACGACGCGAACGGAGAGAATTGTTTGAACGTTAAGAATTTGATTGAAGATTTATGTGGTTTTTTTTTGCGCGCGTTTCTCTCAATTGACTTCGCTGCTATAAATCAATAATATCGAGAAAAGCAAAGATATTAATTAAAATAAAATGTGAACGACTGTTTTTTTTTTGGCTGTAACTCATTCGAGTCCTGATGACTCAGTAATTGAGTGTTTTATATTTATGCATATTTAAAATATTACAAAATTTCTCAGCACGCATTTACAAAGAAAGAGCGACATTTCGAAAGCCAAATGAATTTTAGCTCGTAAGCTAGTTTGTCACAAAAAACGACTTGCCCAAGAACCCTTTCAAATGTTAACCACATGTTAATGAGATTACCGAGCTCGTGCATCTGTTTGTAGGGAAATTTCAATAAAGTCCCCCGAACGCTGGGCTCTATAAGTCTCAAAGAGTCCGCTACAGTGTTTTATAAACATAATAGTGAAAAATTGGTTTGTCATTGCAATGTGAATACTTTCTAAAGAACAAGTACATAAATATATTTGTTATGTATATTACTTATAAAATAAAGTGTATATTATTTATAAAAAAAGTGGGACTTGATTTAGAAACGTTTATTCATAAAAAACTGTTATAAATTTTAGGCTCAAGTAGAAATTTAGATCCAAACATTATATTTTTATATGCCGTATTAATAAACGTAAGCACAACACTTGAATATATAGTCTTAACGACTTGTATATATATGTATATACCGCAGCTACTTACTATTTGATAATGGCGCTCCGGAACAGTTACAGTGACTAATATTTATGGCGATAAACGTTCAGAGTTTCCTCTTGCGGAATCCCTCATCAGGCGGTGCCCGGCGACGTTTAGGAAGTACTAGAATATTTCAACTCTAACCTCCATTAGAAATGCTGATGCAACGGTTTTGTTTGTAAATATGTATTGAGAAACTTTCGTCGAAGAGGTTTTTTTTTTTCGAAGCCACTTTTACTACTGATTTTTTAATTAATCGGACTTGGGAAATTTAAATTGTTAAACGAGAAAATGGAGCGATTAAATTCGGTGGGATTGGATTTTAGAAATGCAGAATCCTGCGGGAAAAATAAAACAATGCCGTGGAATTTTCAATCAAGCGAAAATTTAACGATTTCGAGATTACGATTACATTCCATTGGGTTTGATTAATTTTTACATCACAATACACTTCATCTTTCAATTAAATTCGAAAGGTAATAAAAAAAAGTATACCCTCAATTCACGTCCCATAAAAGCACAAAATAATATAAAAGCACTCATCAGTCTTATCGAAATACGTTACTTTGGATTGTTATATATTATCTTGTAAAGTTACCGATTTTGTTTATATAAACGCATAATACGACACTGAAGCACAAATTGCTTAGGCGCGAAAAAGATTTGCGAGATATTTATAATTTGAAAAAAAGCTTTTCTTTCCGCATCGAACACACATCCACGCCGCACAATAATTGTATCGCTATCAATGGAATTACCACAAAACATCGGCGCGGGTAAGTGAAAAAAGCGGCGCAGATAAGATTAGACGCGCTAATGGGTCAAAATATAAATTTCTAATTATAAGTCGCGCTTTATCGTCTCCAGACTAGAAAGTCTTAATTTTCGAAAGTGCGTATAGAATGCCGACTAGTTCGTAGTTCGCGGAAGGGTGTTTTAAAAGAGCGCGGTGCGTCGTTTTATAAAAACAAGCCTCTTTATCGCCATCCTCCTGATTAATTTTCTCGCGCGGATGTTTGCGCGCTGTTACATCTTTATTGGATGAGCATTAAAGGCCAGCGTTTCTTTGAATGCAGAAGATTCGTAACGGAACAATACGAAATGCGGAGAGATAAAATTGACGCATCAAACTTAACGAGAGGGAAATAAAATGAGTCGTCGTTTCGCGAAAGCTTTGTTGTTGTCATGCAAATAATACGTAAGTATCGCCTTTTTTTTTATAAAAAAGCAACGTTTGTTAATCGCCGTTTAAAACTGTACTGTGCAAATAACAAAGATAATATTGATCTTTTATGTATTTAAAAAATACTTACATAATATAAATAAAAGGATGTACTATTTATTCTTTGTTAAAATTCAAAGAGTCAGCATACATTACAAAAGCTTTTTTAATGCAAAACGTAGCAACAGAACAAGCTGAGGATTAGTAATTAGAAAAAAAAGGAACTATTCACAGGAAAATGTCAGGATGCTTAAAAAGATGCGTTTTAAACGTAAAATAAAAAATAATAATTATTAAACTTGATTTTTATAAAAAAAAAAGTCACTCCAACCTGTAAGTCGCCCGACCCATCCACGTCCGAAATAGACCCCAAAATATCACCTCGGCCGTCCAGCTAATAAAAAAAATCTCGCGCCGAAAAACTCAAAGCCAAAGGACGCAATATCGCGATTGCTATTCCATCCGGCCTGCCCGGCTTTTAAAAATTCAAAGCCCGTCGCGGCGCTCGGCGACTCTCCTCGCGCACATCGTCGGCACAGCCCAGAGGCCTCCACAAGCTCCGTCATGCACTTTAGGTTACGGGCCGTGCACAAAAAAGGGAAAGAGTCGAGAGAGAGAGAGAGAGAGTGTGTGGTTTAACCTGCAAGCTCAAGCTCTCTCGGGGCGAGCGGCAACACAGATATCCGCGGAGAGGAAGAAGAAGCGGCGTGTGCGTGGCGGCGGCGACGGATTCCAAAACAGGGCGTAAAAGCGGCGAAAAAACGACTCTCCGGCGAAACGGCCTCCGCGCTCGGTTCTCCACTAGGCGCCTTCTTCTCTCTGCCACGGCGGGATAAAACGGCGAAGCGCCTCCGAGCGGAGCCTCGGACGGCTAAGAATAGCCGGTGAGTAGTTTATAACCCGCTGCCGAGAGAGAGAGAGAGAGAGAGAGAGAGAACAGTCGAGAGTTGCGCGAGATTTTTTGTTTTCCTTTCTTTTTTTTATTGTTTGTATTCGCCAGAGAAAAAAAAGGGGGGTACATCGATCTGGAAGGTTCATGCGCGCTTTGGGGGAGAGTCGCTCGCTTTTCGAGGCTCGATGGATTTGGAATTTTTCGTTTGTTTACTATTGCGGAGATTTGAACTTGTAAAGTCCAGTGCGTCTTTGTAAGGTTTTTGATATAGAGAAAGTATATTCTCGGTGGGGATTTAATTATTCAATATATTTTCGAAGCAGGAAATAAGTCTATATTCGATAGATCATTGTATTTATAGCCTGCAACTTCTTAAAATTGATACTTGCTTGCTAAAGATTCTTCGCAAATCAATTGATTTATCAGACTCAAAGGAAGCTTACATTTGATAAAAAATTGAATCGAACGACGAGAAGGGCAGCAGGCGCCCAGAACTTCCGCAAAACAGATCGGCAATTATCCGTTATTCATAGTCCACTCCAAAGTCCCGTGGCTGCTCCCACTTCGCCCGCCAAATCTAAGCTCCAAGACAGCCTCGGCAAAAGCCTTCGACATATTTATATCCCCCGGCTTAATCCGCGAGAGCATAAAAAAAACCATCGCCGGTCGTTCGCTCGGCGTTCCTTCTTCATTTTTTTCCGCGTTTCAAAAAGAAAAGATCCCCGCTCCGCCGATATCGAGTGCACGCACACACACAGTGTCACGCGACGGCCGAAAACAAAGTGCGCGCGCAGCCGCATCGAGAGAGAGAGAGAGAGAGAGATCTTTGAAACCGATCGCGGCGCGCGGATTAATGGACCGTGCGACGAGGCCGAGAGGAAAAGCTGCTAACTCGCCGGCACATTTCGCCTGATGGGGCTTTCCTTTTATAGCCGCCAGGTGGATATGGGGATATGATGGCGTGTTTCTTATGGGATGACGTTTTGTGGCGAACGACCGGATTAGGTTGTTGTTAAATGACGTTGAATGTGTGTTTGAATTTTGGCTTGAGTTTGAAGCGTGGAATGATTTGGAGTGGAAGAGTTTTTCATGTTCGAATAATGTTGGAGTATTTTTAAGTGTGATAACCTCGACATAGAATAAGGATTAAAATTTTTATTCTTTCTGAATTTTCTAATGAATTTCTTAACGAAAAAACAAAATTTGGTATAAAAAAATGAAGAAATGAAACATTTTATTCTTATAGTTAGATGCTACCATATGCCGCCTAAAAAATGTTAAAATTTTTCATGCTTAACGACCTCCAGCACCTTAAAACATTTTTTCATCCTCTGTAATTCATTCGACGAATTCCCGTTCATTATTTGTTTAAATAAGAAAATTATACTCTAATTACAGTCTATTTTTAACGACCTTCGAGCGTTCCTTTATTCTTTATTGTTCGCACTATTAGTATTTTAAAGATTCCTCGCTTTCTCGCAATTTACATGCCGCGCTAATCGGCGGATTCGTCTTTAATAGCGCTTAAATTACCCGCGAGAGATGTGATTTAAAGCCCGACTCGCGAAGTAAATAATCGTCCGGGCGCACGATTGTTAAGACAGCGTATTTTTTTTTCGTTCCCGAGCAAAAAGAAAGGGACCGCATCCGATTTTTCGCCGGTGCCCACGCAACATTGCAGAAAACACGCCGTGCGACGGAGAGAGAGAAAGAAAAAGAGTCGCATAACGGCGAGGATTTACAACCTCCCGAGAAAACGGTGAAAAAACGGCTAATGCGCCCGATTTCGGCCTCGGCTCCCCGGGAAAAAAAAGAGTGCGAAGAGCATTGTTCCGCTCTTCCGCGCTCATGAATATTCATGATCACGTAAAGCCCGCGGGACACTTCCGATTTTTTTTTTTTTTTTTTTGACGGCGGGTCCAGCGTGGCTAATCGGAAGCAGATTCGGACGACGACAGCTGGGCCTCAGCTGAGGACCCACAGCAACCGGCAGCGTTGCCGGTTTTTCTACCTGGAGAGAGCCCCGACAAAAGACGGGCTCTCTCTCTCTCTCTCGGCTGGACTCGTCGCTCGGAAGATGGAGCATTGTTTGCGCGGAGCGATTGTCAGCGCGTCCTGCCCGATGGCTTCGGTGCGAGGAATCCGGGGGATTGCCGAGAGAGAGAGAGAGAGAGAGAAAGAGAGACTGTTTGGTTTTTAGACGCGGGTGACTATCGCTGTGATTTGAGCTCCTCGAAGATATAGTAGAGCAAACATTGAGAAGTGCGGTAGATATTGGAAATCGTGTGCTTCAGCTTAGAAAGGGAATCGATAAGATTTGTTTGTTTTTCGAGATATGTATGTGGGTTAAGAACCTTATTGCAAAAAAAAAAAAAAAAACTAGATAACAATAAAAATAGATAACAATAAGGTAGATAGAATTATGTCACAGTTGAAAAACCCTGCTAAAATTAGTTCACGGTGAACAGTTTTAGAAAACTTTCAGAAATAAAGTCTTGATTGCTACTTCGCTTATGAGTACCAACGAGCAATTTTTCATTTACTGTTTATCTATGTTATACTTTTGTAGATACAGAGTAGAGATCCAATCGCTTACACTAACAAGGAGAGTGTCCGCCCACCAGGAGGTCGTTTCTTGGCCAAAAAAAAGGAAATGCGTCTCAAATTTTTTTTTTCCATTTGGACCAAGTAACAGAGTTACGAGCTTTTTTCGAAAAATCAAGGGCAACTGTTTCTTCATAATAAATTAAAACATCTTTGTTACCAACAACAACAAGTCCCAATGGAAAAAACACTGAAACACACGTGTCTTTTTTCCGTCGAGTGCACACTCGTGGAATCTTAAAAATATTGGTTCTAATTTCTGAAATTTTATAGAATATTACGACTACTGTTCAGATCTTCGCAAGGGGAGTCTGTATTATGGTTATTTTCAGCGCATTTTTTAAACCAGAGAAGACTACCATAAGTTTCCGAGAATCGTAAATTACAGCCTGTTAAACTTCCCAGAAATGCAATACACGCGAGTTAAGCGGATTTGTGAAAATTGTAAAGCAGGTTCTCGATGTTTAAATTGCCATTATATACGTTTCCAATACCTCGCACTTCCGTAATTATTGCAGGTGCTACACCGAACCACCGAAAAAGCATTCTCCGACCAACGTTCATCCGCCATTTAAAACCGTCCAGTACAGTTCAGCTCGTACATCCACTCGAACGCCAATCAATCGGGATCCTAATGGTCCGAATCACTTGCACAATCATCTCGCGGAATGCAGCCGTCGTTATATTTCGCAGCGGGAAAAGCAGCCTGCGCGAGCCTGCACATAGAGAGACAAAGAAAAATAAAAATATCGCACGCGCGACTCCGCCGCAAGTGTACATTCGGCGAACAACGGCGCGCGAACCGGTATACCGGACTATCGCGCATTAAAAGAGTCTGATCTTGCGTCGGAAAAATGATCGTCGGAAGCGGTATCTTGCGTATACATGCTTTACCTGCGCGATTTCCCAAGAAACGTCGCGCGGCCGCATCGCCAAGGCGTTCGAATTGCGCGTGTGTGGACCGCGTGCGCGCACATCCCCCACCAGGCGGGTCTCGGCGCGGGCGCGCATGCGCGCCGCCTCCGTTTCTCGGAAAGACGGTCCTGGAGAAAGAGGAAAACTGCTTTTTCGCGGAGCGCCGCGCACAGCACCAGCTCGTGCAGAAGGAGAGGAAGAGAGAGAGAGAGAGAGAGCGGAGAAACAAAAAACAGAGGCGAGATCGTCACTCTTTTTTATCTGGCGCACATCTCTTTTCCCACAAAGAAGGCGAACGTAGCGCGTACGCGCACTCTGCGGCTCTCGGGGCTGCACGGAGAGCGCGCGCGGAGAGGCAAAAGTCCATTCACGATTTTCGTCGGGGCACGGAAAGCCCGGGGAGAGAGGGAAGCGAAACCGAACGCCGCGCCGATGAGCTCAGTCTTGCTGCGCGTCCCGTTCGAGGCGGATCGCGCGCGTGTGCAGTTGTTGCTCTTTCTCTCTCTCTCTTCGTCGCTCTCGTCCTCCATCCTTTTTTTACGCACACCTACCCAGACCGCTGCATCGCTCGACGTCTAACCTCACCGCCGAGGAGGACAAAGTGCGCGAGTGAGTGCGCTGCTCCGCGCTGCTCCGCGCTGCTATAACCTAAACGGATACGCGGCGCATACCAGAGAGAGAGAGAGAGGGAACGGAGAGTAAGGGTCTCTGTCCTTGTGCATGTATGTATGCGCGGCCGGAAGGAAGCGAGCTCTCCCGTCGTCGCCGAGGACGGCCGCTGCGCCAGTGGTAGTGCGCGATAAGATGGCGTCACGCGTGTCGTCGTCGCGCAGGAAGACGTAGAGGATACACGTCGCCGTCGCGCAGGAGAACCCAGAGGACACAGCCGACGAGGTGCGTACATAGTCCATTAGCTCGCTGTCTTGCCAAGCTTTTCCGCACTCGTTTCGCTAATAAACAAAGGATTAAGCGATCGAGGACCAGCGAATGCAGAGAGACGGAGAGCGAGAGAGAGAGAAAGAGAAAGAGAGTGAAGGGGACGGGGTGATAGAGGCGCGGTGTGTCGCTCTCCGTCCGTGTGCGCGTGTGTGGTGCGAGCGATCAAAGAGAGAGAGGATCTCCTCCACACACGCGAGTGATTTATACATTTTTCAGAGCTTCTTTTTTCTCTCTCTCGCGCTCCTTCGTCGCAATATCGGAGGCACGTAGCGCGCGGTGGGAGAGATGCATATGCACTTCGCGGAACTCTGGAGTATCTCTGCCGAGCAGAGTAGCTCCTGCTCCGCTGCCTGGGAAGAGATTCCGTGAGTTTGGAGGTTATGCGGGTTTGTTTGAGGACTTTTGCTTCACCGAGGGATGGTTATTTAAATGCCCGCTGGAAGCCCTGCTCTGGGAAGGTTTGAGCGACAGCGCGGAACGCTGGAGTCGCTGCGCTGCTGTTACTGCTGATGCAACGCTTTTAATTCATAGCTTCGCGATTTTTCTTAAGAATTTTTCTGAAAAGTGTGCGTGCGACGCTGAATAAGCGGTGGAGGGGCTTAACTTGGCTTTCAGAAGGTTAAATGTTTTGGCACCGTGACTCAAGAATGCTTTAAAATGCGATTAATTCTCAGTAAAATAACAGTTTTGAAACAGTCAGATAGTCATTGAAGATGTAATTGATAATTTTGCTTACCTTTGAGGATGCTATTTGCTTTATTCAAATCAATAAAGTCGAAGGAACGATTAAAAATAAGATTGTTAAAACGAGACATTAGAATTTTACAACTTGATTTGTCGATAGTTGACTGTGCAAATTGATATTTTACTATTTTTCAATGATGTAATCAACAACTTATGCCTCAATTACATATGCATAACTAAATGGAATCTCAAAATAGATTTAATTGATAAAGTAGAAGTTAGAATTCTTGAAAAATTATTTTTCAATACAATGAGTGTTTTGCTTTTTTTATTCTACAGGATACCAGTGAAGACTGCCAACATCCAGTGTGGCAGTAGAATCTAGAAAGGTGTTCATCTAGATGCCTTTGTTTCCACAAAACTGCCACCAAGGCTTCAGGTTATAGCCCAAGGTGAAGGTCATCAGAGGCTGGCCTGTCTCTCTATAACATTTGGAGAACCATTTCTCCAGTTTAGTGTTGTGTAAATCCTCAGTTAAACAAACACATACAGAATCATGAGGGAGTTCAAAGTGGTGGTGCTTGGCTCTGGTGGAGTGGGCAAGAGTGCACTCACAGTGCAGTTTGTGTCAGGCTGCTTTATGGAGAAGTACGATCCGACCATAGAAGACTTCTACAGGAAGGAGATCGAGGTGGACAACTCTCCATGTGTCCTTGAGATCCTGGACACAGCGGGTACAGAGCAGTTTGCTAGCATGCGAGATCTTTACATAAAAAATGGCCAGGGCTTCGTGGTGGTCTACAGCCTAACAAATCACCAGACCTTCCAAGACATAAAAGCTATGAAGGAGCTCATCACTCGTGTTAAGGGCACAGAGAGGGTCCCAGTGCTGTTAGTGGCAAACAAGCTTGACTTGGAACATCAACGTGAAGTGGAGACAGCAGAGGGCAATGCCTTGGCACAAATGTGGGGCTGCCCCTTTGTAGAAGCATCAGCCAAGAACCGTACCAATGTCAACGAGGTCTTTGCAGAAATAGTTCGCGAAATGAACTTTAGCCCTGAAAAGGAGAAGAAGAGCTACTGCTGCTGCAGCATCCTTTAATACTTAATCAAAACAGCAGCAGCGGTAGCAACAATGGACTGATACGTGAGGATGATGAATGAGTGGCCCTAGGGAGGTTTGAGCAAATCTTTTGAACGTAAACAATCTCGAGAGAGATGTATATCCCTATATCAGAGATAACCCAAATTTATTTTTTGTCGCTCGTGGTCAATTCAAAAGACATCCAAAAGAAAGCTAAATCAATCCAGAGTAGAATGCTGTATCTAACTGGTTGTAGATAAGATGTTCTACCATTGATTTTTGCCGTGTACATCTCTCTCTTTTCAATAAGCAAGGGAACGCGCTAGACGGGCTGTGAGATAAAAGAATACGAGAATAGAGGAAAAAACAGAGTAGTAGTTTATTAATGGTCAGGCAAAAAGTAGCCAAGTGCGATGATTACACACATGCAAAAACACGTACGTTCAGTCGCGTTTTCTCGCTTTTCTATCGGAAATAGCGTGCTGCGAGTCACTCACGCGCACGATTATTTTATTATGCGCCGATAGTATTACGTGTAATATTATTGTAATATATAAACGGTAGGCATAAGCAGGCAATAGAGAAAGGAGAGAATCAATTACACTCAAGCATACAAATACATTTACACACACACACACAAACGAGAAAAAAAAATGTAAGGGGCTAGGACCAATACGTGATGGCATTTAGCAAAAAAAAAAAGAGAACGAGGACGATGATTAGAGAGAGATAGTTGTTATAATTGTTATATTTCTTCGGCGACAAACCAAACTTGATGTAATATTGTTAGCTAACCACGAATGCAGAACTGGCCGAACGACACTTATCGATCGCTGATAAATCTTTTACTTGTATACTCCGGAAATGCTTTTTAAATACTCGAGAAGTAAGTTTCCAGTTCTGTTGGCCTGCGCGATCGTCCACCGTGTTTGTAATGTTTGTTATCGAGCGGAATTTTTTCTTTTCAAAGGCAGTATTTTCATTCTTCTTTGCTCTTTTAAATTTTTGTTTTTACTGTATGCTCGAACCAAAGTTACAGGGAGAAGCGCGTGTAATGACGACGATGTTTATCGGTATCCTTTATTGTATTTTTTATTATGTCGAAATCTCAATTTAGTAATTGTACGATGCTTAGTTTTTTAAGACCCTCGGATGACTTTTAATTCTAAGATGTCGCAGATTTGAGAGTATCCTAGAATCAAAACGTTCTCCGGACGGGGGTGGAAGATCGCGCGATCCTTCCATTATTTTTATCAATTTTCGTATGCGGGGTAGCCTTGAACTAAAAGGCACTCGAGAAAAAGAAGCGGATACGAAACTCGTGTACGTCTGCCGGTCCTTATTATCACTACTTTTAATTTTTGTTTTGCTGTCCATATAAGTTCTTTTCATTAGCGATGCTTCGGTGTCCTTGCTTTTATATGCAAAAATAATATACAGGCACAAACTGAGTAAATATCACACGTGAAAAAGTAATCCTAGGCAGAGAGTCAGGAAGGAAAACGAGTAGATCTTTAAAGTGGAGGCAGTCGAAATCGCATAATATTTTTCTAAATAGCGCGTGCGCCTCGACGGCACAAATAGAGTAATTTTGCGCATATCATTCAGACGGAAGAAAGGAAATGCTCTGCTGCCCCTATTGTATAATCGAACAATTTTTATTCCCTACTGAAGTAAACGTCAACAAAGCAAAGGACATTGGACATTGTACTGTCGCGCACAATATACTGGATGAAATTCCGAGGTTGCGATTTACTGGGGCTTTGATTTTTCGATTTATCAGAATAACTATTACTATTCGATGGAATCAAAGCTTCAAAGAACAACTTAGGATAAGCCATTCGAATAAATTTTCTTATTGGGTCACATCAATTGGTACGAACAAACTAAACGCAAGTTCAACGAGCGCAACGAGTTCGAGGCAAAATGTTTGTATCAATTTTTAAATTTGTAAGGAATATGAGAGACAAATCTGTATTTGGTCCTTTTTCTCGCGCTTCGTAGCGCTCGCAGAAATTCGAATTAAACAAAAAGGTAACACCACAACTTAGATGGATATCGGCCTTTCAGTACTACCTGCGTATGATATTGTGTACGAAATATGTTATATTTTTTACAATGTGAAGAAAACTGTAAATATGATAGTGAGTCAGGTTATACATAAATATATATATTATATATATGATAAAATTAATTATCTCACCCGTGAAAGGACTAAGTGAGCGGCTTGCGGCAAAAAATGTGCATTACACTCTCGGAAGCAAAGAAAAAGAGTAGGAAAGCCATAAATTGCAGATTGTTGATTGGTGTTTGGAACTATGTGCTTCGTGAACGTTTTTGGGTCCTTCGTGGGGGGAATAAGCAGAAAAATGTATTCGGGATTACGATCGCATTCTTCGTGATGAACTTTGACTGAAAGACAATTAGAATTTGTCCAATATGGTGCTGGCAATTAGAGTGTATATTTCGGTGTGTGTAAAGCTTTGTGAAAGATTTTTTTAATCAGACCATAAAGGAAATCACTATCAAGCATAAAATGATAATATTTTTTAGGAAGATACCACACAGTATCTTATTCTTAAAATACAGTGTCCGATAAATTCACATGAACTCTGTAGTTTTAAATGCAGCCTGGAAAATTTTGCATTTATGTACTGTAATTGTAAAAGAAAGTATTTTCAAAAAGCTAATTAAACTTTGCTTTTGTCGCACAATAGAGATAACAGATATTTTTTACAATGAATTTTTCAAAAGATAATGCATTTTAGTCTGAAGAGTAACAATCATCAGATTTGTCTTTTTATTTACCTGTAATGAAACGTACAAAATTAAAACATTTTCAGATAAAATAAAATTTATAAGACACTAATGATAAGTCAATTTCAATGCTATGCTGATAAAAGATTGTACACTAATTTTGCATCAAAGATTAATCGTGAAGTGCGTCAAATCTAAAAATTTTGCATCATTAAATATTCACTTACTCACTGTACTACAAGCAAATAATTAACGCACTAGTGGCCATCGATGCACAGCGTACGTAAACTCTTTTCTCAGTACGTGTAAAATATTGTAAAAAAATCGGAGCAGTCTTTCAATCGTTAATTGCCAGCTCAATAATCTAGTCATAATAGAAAATAAAGAGAGGGAGAGAAAGAGAGAAGATAAGCAGGACAAAAGGTATCTCTGCGAAAGTGTCCCTTAGATGGTGAAACAGCTTTGTAAAAAGAACGAAAACAACAGCTTAAAACTCAAAAAGCTCGTTACCAGGCGTGTCGTCGTAATCCCGTAATTTTTGTACGATGTAAAAAAAAATAGACGATAAAGTGGAGATGAAGATATAAAAAAAGCGAAGATTAGGGTAGGACGAGAAAAGCGGTGGAATTTGAATGTCAATCGTGGTTTTTCCTCATACCTCTTATATATGCATAATGCGTTCATTTCGTTTTATTTTTTATTGTATCGACGCGTGAGTCGAGCGAGTCTCTTTGCGTCACGACAGGGAAGACAACAAGTAAAAAATAATGAAGCCAATGTTCTTCGACTGCGCAGAGCGGATTCCTCTCGGTTAGGTGAAATTATATGCAAATTATATGTAATTGTATATCAACCGTACTGTAAATATAGTTGCACAAGAGTTTTTTCTTTTCGTCTTAGTTTCTATGCGTGATGACTATATATACAAAAAATGTACATGGTTTTTCGCACAGATTGCAATTCGAATTTGAACACTCGTTTGGGAAAAGGAGTTTTGGTCATTGATGTGTATTTAATCATTGCTGACAAAAAACTTTCAGTTGGATTTAAATGTGCATGTATATAATATATTTTCTATAAGTTTCGATCGTTAAATAAAGAATTTTTCTTTCATTGTGTGCGTTATTTTTTTAATTTCATTGCAGATGAGCACTGAATATGCGTTTTGTAAATTCTTTTTTAAAAAAGGTCTGCTGTGATTTCGTTCGTCAATATTTGAAACTAACCGCAGTGCTGTAGTTCGAATTGATATTCTGTGCTGTGCGGGAAAAAGAACTTTTATATATGATTTATACCGAGATTTGTGTATAATATACAATTTCTTTTTCATCGGAACGAATTTAACGAATTACAATTATATAAAAAAAAAACATTTGAATGAGAATAAAAAAGAAGATACAGAAACTAAGTAAAACGAGGTTGTATAAGTGGCATTTTCTACTTGATAAATGATTACAGCGATGGGAGGAGAAGCTACTTGTTGATGCGATTTTTTTGAAAACTCTTTGCATTTTTTTAGTGCACATTTTTTTCCATTGTATAATGCGCGTATTTTTGAAAAGGAATAAAAGAAGCTCAGCGAAACTAAAGCACACACTCAAATTCGATATTTTTTCCCCTTTTCCTTTCTTCTTCTTTTTGAAAGAACATTCGGATTGTAACGGCATTTTTGACAATATCGCACAAATGTATTATCGAAAATGTGGAGATTTAAAAAGGGAAAGAAAGAAAGAAAGAATCCGAACTGCAGTGACTTTTAAACTCATTGAATATACACGGACAGTCCTGTGCAATAACTGCGTTTCTTTGAGCTATGTGCCCTGCCTTGATTTAAAAATTTTATACAGTGTATTACAATGAAATAATAAACTATTATTATTATTATTAATATTTTTCTTGTTCTTTTTTATACTCTTTCAGCATTCGCCCTATCTCACTTGAAAGTGTACCAAAATATCTTGAGTGACATTTTAAGAAAATAAATAAAATTTTGAAATCATATTCCATTGAATCTAAATTAATGTAGATTTATTGATACATTTTTCGTAATAATATAAAAAATTAATACAAAATTCTTACATACTACACATCACAAATTTACTCTTTCGATTCAAAGTAATCGCCGAGTTTCTTCATATACATCTCCGGAGTTTCACCGTCCTCTAAAGCCGCATTAGTAATATTGTAAGCCAGGCGAAGCTTGAGTCCAAGCGGCGAATGTGGACCTTTAAAAACCTTGAGGCTCTCGCTTTTCTGGATGGACCTGAGGGCGAATTGCTCGTAGGCCTTGAGATAAGTCGCAAAATTATAATTACACTTCGTACACTCCTTCAACAGATCATCATATGCATCGGCAATCGCTGTCCTCGCTATGCTCTCCTTGAAAATAGCAGCGTGGGTGTCTAAATTTTTGCAGAGCTCCGTGAGGAATTTGTTCTTCTTCTTCTTGGGAGGCACGATCAGAGACAGGAAGTGCATGAGGCGACGGATAAGAAAGCCCGTAGTGTCTGGCGGTCCAACTTCGGGGAATTCCAGGGAGAGCAGACAGGTCTCGAAGGTGAGACGGACAAAGAAATCGCAGTACTCGGCTGTGCTTTGCAAGTGTCTGATGAATTTCTTCTGGCCGTTAAGCATCTCATCGAGGTAGCTGAGATATTGCTTCTTCGTACACTTGAGGAACAGTTGTCGTAGCACGTCTTCCTCCGACAGGGCTATCGGATATTTTATCAGATCCGTTAGCTTACTCTGATGTAGATTGGTGAACAATCCTATTCTACTTTGTAGACTGGTGTACATTCTACCCCCTAGTCTAGTGTTGTCATGATCCATAAAAGGAAACCCGAGGAAAATTCGACTGCGGTCAGAGTAAGAGGGGGGTACGCGCCACACCTAAGGGAAAAATTGAAATAAAAATTACACGAACTAAGTAAATCAAATTTATAAGCTAATCATAATAAATAATAAAATCAATAATAAAATCAAAGTCTTATCGCCATCTGATGATAAATGTAGAAAATACTTAAATACGACTTACCTTCGCCCTGAGCAGATGATCTATTATGTCAATGATGAGGCTCAGCAACTCGTCAGCAACGTACCTAGATACATGATTGCTCTTAAGTAGATGCGTTCCCTGGATTTCCAGGGCTTTGATGAGCTCCTCCGTACTTTCGACATCGTACTTGCCGAGTCTCATGAATAGTTCGACTAATATGTACTTTAGGTAGGTCACAGAGCAGAGTTCTGAGAGGAGGAAGGGAACAAAAACTTCGGTGATCACTTCGGAGACGGGGCAGAAGGTGTAGACAAGCACTAGCAGACTCGAAAACTTGTTACCACTCCATCCTGGACCTTCGAGCACGATTTCTTGGAGGACGCGGAGGACTACAGATACACTTTTTGGCTTTTCGGGAAGATTGGGTTTTAGAATCTGATTATCAGAAATTATTGCTTTCCACTCTGAAAAATATAATACAATTTGATCCAATTAATTTAAAGATATTAGTAATGTAAAATTCTTAATTTTATCTTAACAAATTGTTCATAACCTCTTGCAAATTCATTTTATTATTTTTTTTATAAAATATTTGTAGTTAAATACATTTTGAAAGAAAATCTAGAATCACAAATACATTAATCAATCAAGCTGCAAAATCTTTACATTCAAATAGTCTAAAGTAATCAAAATCTATTCGCCAACGAACCTTTCGCCTTTTCCGTACATCTATCCGTCAATGAATCAATCAATGACCAGTACTTGCTTTGGGTCTGAATCTTGAGCACAGGTATCAGTAGCATCAGATCGTCGAGGTTGATGGCCACATCGGGAAAGTCCGAGTGTCCAATGGCCATCTTCAGCAGGATCTTCAAGGTCTGTCTCGCGTCCATGCAGAGGAAAAATAGGACGACCCGGAGGTTCTTGGCGCTGGACAGGTCGGGATTGAGCGAGACGAACCTCTGGAAGCCAGCGACGTCGACCGCATTCTCCGCCTCGTCACTCTGGTGCTTCAGAACGAATCCCACGGTCAACTCGTAAAGCTCCGTGATCTTCAGATTGGCCATTGCTTTCGCTAGGAGGAGGCAGTAGCTCTGGAGTCTCTCCGCGTCCAAGTTGGCTTGGCGCAGCTCCTGGGCCAGGATCTCCAGCAATGTCTCGACGTTGGCCTTGGTCAGAAGATTCATGTTACTGTCTAGTGCATCGAGGGCGCAATCGTCCCACTGCTTGTACCTACGAAACAGCGCCAGCAAGCAATCGACCCTACCTTCGCTCGCACCATGGCTGAGGTCGGCCAATTGTAGGCTCTCCAGACTGTTGTTCGGGTCGGGTTTCGATGCGATCTGGTTTAGACAATCCACCAGGTGCTTGTAATCCTTACTGTCGAATTCCTTGGAGGCCTGGGTTATCTGGATGAAGTGGTAGGCCTCAAGACCGATGGCCCGCTGGAGAGTCAGGGAAGTGTTCTCCTCGTCGTCGTGCTCCGTCCAGTCCATGTAGATGTTGCAGTCGATTTCTTTCACTTTCCTGAGGAGAAGAGTCATCAGCTCGCGATCGATTTCCGAGAGGAGCTCCTGCAGGACGGAGTTGTCGAGCTTTGAGCAGGGTTCTGAACCGAAGGTCAGCTTGTACATTTTAACCAAATCTTCCGGGAGATCGATCTTCTTGGACTTGCTCATCAGGCAGTATCGCACCATTTGCATAATGAGCTTTAATAGGATGCCGTACCGCTTGCAGCGCTCAGATTTTGGGATATCTGTGAGCTTTAGGAATCTGAAAGTAACACCAGCAAGTTATTAAAAGATTAAATTTAAAGCATATCCAGATCTTCAAATGCTTATAGCTATTTTGTTATCTTCAGTAATTTTAAAGTTTCTTCAACTGAATCATAATGTAAGATTACGCACTGATTAACGCAGTTTAACAAGTTGAACTACCAACCTTTCACTGTAAAACTGTACAAGCAGCTCCTGCAGATTTCCAGACATTTTCCTAGCACTTCCAACAATATCCTTGCTCTGACTGCCCTCATCTCTCAGCAAAATCAACTTCCTGTACACATTTTGCACCGCGTTCACAAGAAACCTCGCCTCCCTCTCAAACTCCAGCAAATCCACAGCTCTCGGCAAAGTTTCCAGCAGCTCCACGGCCAGATCCACGGGCAAGTGCAGCAACGCCTCCGCCAGTATCCCCTCAAAATTCAGCTGCCACGTGACTTCTAGAAAAAGGTACGGCGCAAAGGCTGGCTGGGCACCGACGAACTTTCCCATCTCCGGATCCTCTGCTAGTCGAGTCTGACTCTCGAACGCCGTGTTGCACAGAAAATACCGGAACGCCCAGACGCTCAGGCTGGTTTTACGTAGGAAGAGACCCGTCGTGGGAATGTGACTCTGCTCACAGCAGAACTTCAGACGACGATGAACTTCCTCGAGGAAGGAGATGCTCGATGAGGTCACGCGGGAAGTCAATTGCGCGAGGCTCGACACCTCTTGCAGGTTCCGCGTGATTGTTTGAACAGAATCCAGAAAGTGATCCTTCTCCGTCGGCTCCTTTGGGAATGCTTCGTTGAGCGCCATTGCGATGCTGCAAAATTCATGATATAGCATATAATCGAGCAAGAACTTTACCTTTTGTTTGTCAACATTTCAATTTAATTTTTTTTTTATTCAAAAATGCTTAGGTGCTAAGGATAATATTATTAAAAGAAATGCGAAGTTAACGATGATTTTAAAAATTGATGTACAAGGTACGAGGGTCGGCAAAGTTACGATTGTAATTTTGTACATTAATTTAGAAATCAATGTGCAATAAAAATAGCAAATATACAGCATGAAAGTTATTAAACGCTAAAAAATATTTTCGATGCTCGTCATTGACTAAAGCATCATTGCGTGTCATTCAAAGAGCTTATTTTCTGGCATTAGATCAGCTTTTTCGTGCTTGAAATCATCAGCGAATGCGGAAAATCACAATGTCATTTTATAAATAATTTGAATTTTGGAAAGTGTCTTTATGTTTCTTGAAATTATTTAAATTTTTAAAAATTATCCGTATAAAGTGGGATAATATTAAAAACAATTAAATTCTAAATTATTTCATTTTATACTTTTTTTTATGTCCAGAATACTAATACTTGTATAGTTATTTTAATTTAAGGCTCGTTACATATATAAAATGTTCGTTTTTTTGTTTTGCGTAAAACAAGACAGTTAACAAAATTATGGTTTTAATTTCAAGAATATTGAGTGCAATAGATATTTTACGTCTTTCACTTGATATTTGATGTTTTCTTAAAAAATTAAATAAAACGTTTTAATATTACATAATGAGGTATTAAAATAATTTCTTAAATTTTATTCTAAAGATTGGCGAGAAACTTTCCGTGTAATTTTTAATTAAATCGCATTTCGCTGTCAAGTAGGTTTAAGTTATGCGAGATAACGAACAGCTGATAGTAACATGTAAAGTTATTTATACTCTTGCCTTTTGTTCAGATATACTTATTCGACTCTTGAGTGCGTAATAAATGAATCTGCATTCACGAATCTCTCGAATTCTAAATTGTTAATATAAAACGATTAACAATACAAAAACTTCTACAATATTTCTGACAAAAAATAGTCGAAATACTGAATTTTCAACTAATTGTTGGCTTAACGATAATAATAATTAATTTAACTAGTAAACATTTAAATACTACCCACATCAATGATCATACCTACTTACCATGCATAATAAAATTCTTATGCACACTTCAAAATTTTGTACTCAAAACCTAACCTAAACATCGAAACCCTTCTGAATTCTCGAACCTCTTGTAAAATTGAAAAAAAACCACCCACCTTAGCCTCTCGAACTTCCTCGATCAAAGTATGTCGTTATCATTCAATAAGTCGCTCAATTATCTCCACCTCACATCGTAGCAAGTTAGTCGCTGCTGAAACGCAAAAGCCGGATTGCACTCGTCCTTATCTGACCAGAAGCTGCTAATAACGAATTTCTCGAAGATGGTGCGAGCTTGGTATATGGACAACAGTACGGACGACCAGCGTCTCGAACACCAGAGAAATCCGCCCGAGTTCCTGGACCTTGAACAGCTCTTCAAGATTACCGGTGTTGAGTACTTTGAGGTTAGGTCTGGTGCTTTGTTTTACTGAGATTTTCGGCGCACCGATTGACTGAGTACTTGTTGCGCTTTTGAAAGTTTCGAAGTTGATTTTAAGCTTTTGGTTGCAATGAGGGGGTAATTTTCGGAGCGATTTTGTAACGGAAGTCGAGGAATGGAAAATTCCATTTTTAGTATATCACTTTTTTAAGAGAGGATGTTAATTAAATTAGTGAAGTAGTATAAATTGCGTTGATTGCAAAATTTTCATTTATTTTATCTCTTCTGTTCAATTTCAAAAGCAAGTCACAAAGTATTTTTTCAAAAATTCAGTAGAAAATAATTTTATTTTATTTGTAAATTAAGTATTTATTTTTTTCATTAGGTTGACTATAAAAATTATGAAACAGATGAAACTTTGAAAAATCTTAGAGAGAAAAGGGGATACACTTATGAAGATCAAATCATTTGCTCTAAAGAATGCTTGCAAAATTATGAAGAAAAGGTACGCCAATTTTTAACGATTTTACATTGTTTATTGAATTGTATTTGCTTTAATTGAATTATATATATACATATATATTATATTATAAAATTACATTACAGTATAAAATTATGTACGTAAAATGTAAATGATTCTTAAAAATACCAAAATTACATAAGATTTTTTCTTTAGTTAAAAAATTTTTTCACTGAACACTTGCACACTGATGAAGAGATTCGATTAGTCCTTGATGGATCTGGTTATTTTGATGTACGAGATGAAAAAGACCAATGGATCCGTATAGAAGTCAAAGCTGGAGATTTAATAATCATTCCAAGTGGAATTTACCACAGATTCACCTTGGATGTGAATGTGAGTATATCTATTATGTAATTAGAATTTTCAAGAACATTTTAATCTACACTGTTCGATGTTTATATACTATTAGATTTTAAAAATTATAATTATTGTTGTAGAATTATATAAAAGCTAAACGCTATTTTGTTGGAGAACCTGTTTGGCTGCCCTATAACAGACCAGCAGATGAAATGGAGTGCAGGCAACAATATTTGGAGCATTTAAAGAATGGTTTTGAAGTTCAAGCATCTTAAATTTACAATTTACAAATAATCAAGTCTTTCAATTTGTTTGTGTGAAAGTGGCAGCCATAAAATATTCATAATGTAATTTTTTAACAGTTATGTTTTTATAGTTTTTATTTTTATATAACCAAAGTAAATGGAAAATACAGCATTAGTATTCTATTATTTTAACAATTTATAATGATTCAAAATAATTTTAATCATGTATTCAGAGTTAAATAATGTTATTAAATAAATTACACAGTTTAATTCTTTAAGTCAAATAAGACTATTGTGCATACGTAAGAAAATTTATTTATTTTAAATAAAAACAAAATTTTTTTATAATATTATTATAAACTTCATTGCACTTTGGAGAAATTTTTAGAGATTTTTATACATTGAAATTCTTTAATTCTGTAAAAAGAATATGTATTAACCGTTAAAAATAAGAATTAAACAAAAGAGATATTATAATTAAAAAAAATGTTTTAAAAGTTTATATGTGTAAAAAATTTTAAAGTATAAAGATCTCTGTACATAGTGATGGCTGCTATTCATTTAGTTTTTCTATTTACACTTTACTTACAATGACAATAAAAATGAAGTTCTACTCACTATATTTTACAACTAAGTTGATCCATATTTTAAAGTAAGAATTATACAAAATATACAATTAGCGAGATACTCTTCTTTTTTTTCGTAAATATAAACCTTAAATACTTAATATATGGTATTATAGACTTTTTTCACTCATAATTTAGAAAGATAATGTTTTCATACAAGCAGTAAAGATTTGTAATAAATCATTGTTCTTATAATTAAGTTTGTAAAATAAATTTGATATTATTTAAATTGTAAATAATTAAATATTTCATAATCAAAATATTTAAAAGATTGTGGAATATTTTAAATTACTTTCGTAAATCGTGCATAAAACTGCAAAATTATGGGAACTACATTTTATCGCATATCGAATGACGTGTAAACAATCTGTAAATTTAAATTTCAATTAATTCTTTACTTAGGTTTTTATAATTTGGTGAGTCATTATATTAGAATAAAAACAATACTGTGTGTATGAAACGAGAATTTTTCAAAACGAAAAGGGTCTTTGTCCATTTTTTTTCAGATATTTTTTTGTCATTTAAAAATTATCCTTCAGGATTTCGTAATTATAATTAAAGAAGTGTCATACATACGAGTTCAATTATACAATTCAAATCTTTCAAAATATTGATTAGACAAGTCAATTATATCATAACAATATCTTTATCAATCTTTATCAAAATTATAGTCATATATAAATGTTAGATGAAAATGAATATATAAATATATGAGTGGAAATAATGTCTTAAAGACATTAGAAACAGTGACTTTTTCGCAGAAAAAGTCCTATGCGAAATTTTACATTTGTGAAGTTTAATCTTAACTGATACTTTATTTCAAATTAATCTAAAAGTCGGCCTCAAACGAGAATGTATTCTGACCACTGTTTCCATCTTGCATGACACCCCATTTTTGATATTCACCTACCTTTTTCTCAAAGAAGTTCGTCTTACCTTCCAAGGAAATTTGTTCCATAAAGTCGAAGGGATTTTCGGAATTATAGACCTAATATTTATTCAAAATTAATTTTAAACAGCCTTGTTGTACTATATAATTTTTAATGTTAGAAGTTATAAAAATATTTACCTTTGGACATCCTAATTCACCAAGCAGCCTGTCTGCAACGAATTCGATATATTGGCACATGAGCTGGCAGTTCATCCCTATCATTTCAACAGGCAAGGCGTCAGTCAAAAATTCTTGTTCAATAACAACTGCGTCTTTAATAATAGAAATGACTCGTTCTTGCGATGGTTTTTGAACAATGTGTTTAAACATAAGACAAGCAAAATCGCAGTGTAAACCCTAAAATCAAAACAATTGTTAGAAACATTGCATTACATTTTCACACAGTATAAAAATATTAAAGAAAATAATGACCTCGTCTCTAGAAATGAGTTCATTACTAAACGTAAGACCAGGCATAAGTCCTCTTTTTTTAAGCCAAAAAATGGCAGCAAAGCTACCACTAAAGAAGATTCCTTCGACTGCAGCAAAAGCAATCACTCTTTCAGCAAATGTAGCACTTTCATTACTAATCCAATTGAGAGCCCAGTTTGCTTTTTTTGCTACGCATGGAAGAGTTTCAATAGCATTGAATAAGAATTGCCTAAAAGATATAATAATTATTTAAATAAATATTTTTTCCATAAATTAGTAAAATACCATAGTTTATATACCTTTGGTTTGGATTACTAATGTAGGTATCAATGAGCAAAGAGTACATTTCTGAATGGACATTTTCCATTGCTACTTGAAAGCCATAGAAACAACGAGCTTCTGTAACTTGCACTTCTTGACTGAAACGCTCAACTAAATTTTCATTAACAATTCCATCTGAAGCAGCAAAGAATGCCAAAACGTGTGAAACAAAATGCTTTTCATTGTCATTTAGTTTTGCCCAATCTGCCATGTCCTGTAAAATAAATCGATTTTACAATTATAGATAGACTGATTGAAAATTAATAGCTTTCAATTTGATCAATGATAATTTACCTTTGAAAGATCGACTTCTTCCACTGTCCAGAATGAAGCTTCTGCTTTTTTATACATTTGCCAGATGTCAGGCCATTGAATTGGGAAAATCACAAATCTATTAGGATTTTCTTTTAGCAAAGGTTCTAATTGTGGGTCAAAAACTGGAGTAGTTTCTTTAAAGTCAATTTTCTTGATAGCCTTGTTTACTTCATTCTTGAATGCAAGTACATCATGTTTTAATAAATAAAAGTTAAATTTTAAATTAACATTAAATTTGTTTATAACTTACATTAGATTTAACTCCATTTTGTTGAGTAACAGTTGGTGATATGCATTGTTTTTTAGGAGATCCCTTGAAAAATCAGAAAATAAAATGTGTAAATAAAATTCAATTTCACAAAATATGAAAAATGATATTATTTAATTTGTTCTTTGTGAATTGTTGATTATGCAAAAACTCTAATCTGATCTACGTGGTTATTCACCTTTTTGAATTTTGAAAAGACAAGTATAACTGATGATACTGCACAATTATATGCACATCGTAATAATGCTGCAAATTCAACAATCCTTTTTTGAAAAGCCATAAGAAATAAACTTTGTCACTCTCTTTTCTGTATTTATAATCAAATACTCACTGTCCAGAGACAGTGCATGATAAGAATTTCACGCTGTCAGTGAATAATTTTGACAAAATTGTTAATATCTTAAAAAGCACATGAAGACTATTTGTGTTTAGGTTAGCATTGTCATGCTTCCAGATATTTTCATTACTGAATAACATCTCAGATAAAGCTGTGTAATGAGATATTAAGAATCTCAATTTCTAAAAACATTTAACTTGAGAAGAGTCATATGACTTATAAACATTCCTTATTCCTATGGACTAACCATAAATGAAGCATAAACAAAACATTTTTATTTCTTGAATAATGTTTTTTTATTTTTATTCTTATATATATTCTTTTGCAATAAACAATTTATTTATTCCAATCATTTTATTTAAGTGTAATGCTTTTAAAAGCTGAAAAAGATATTGATCAATGCAAGCTCACTCAATTCACATCCATGTGCACTTTAAAATAGATATACTCAAGTATATCTATAGATATATTTTTTTGCTTATGTTTCGTGAATTATAAGAATTTTTATTTTTCGTTATATTTTTTGTTTCTACTATTGTAAACTTAATAAAAGTTAAAAAATTACATTTTACGATCTTTTTTAATAGAACGTATGTTTGAAAAATTTATAAGAAAAGGATTAGCCACAACGGGGAAATGACTAGATGTTTAACGAGTGCGACATTTTTTCCGGGAAAAATCTACGACAGTCTCAAGAAAAATTGATTTTCTCTGCATTTTTAAAATTCAATACTAATTACTGAAATAAGTATAATGAACAATAGCAAAAATTTCGCATATTAAACGAGATACTTTTTGATGCAATAACAAATTCCAAATAAACAGTCATTAATCTGTAATTATTGATGTGACGGAAAAGTACGCTAATATTACCGCAATCAAATTTTAATTCCAAAAGAACAGATATTTCAAATTAATAATTTTTTTAAAGCTTTTTATACATATATGTTTTTTTAATGAGATTATTGCGTAATTGCACATTACTGCTACGGATAAGTTTTTTTTTACGTTCGTCACTGTCAACCGACAATTTTCTTTATAAGCGACATCTGTTTGAATGGAAATAAAAAAATTAATATAAAAAATAATTAAACATTAAAAATAAAAATGACGTTTTAAAATCATCTGAACTTCAAATTTTATGAAGTAAAATAAAATTCTAAGTGATAAAAATTTGTAGTTCGATAAAACTTAAGACTAATAATACTACTATCCTCGAGAAATTTAATACAAAAAAAAAACACTAATTATAGCCAACACGTGTCAACTTTTTTCGCGCTTTACCGCTCAGCTGATCGACGCCCAAAATCTTTTCCCGCGCTTTTAAACCCGGCCGAGCAGAAAGCCCGCTCAAAAAGACGTGGCAATGCAGCGCATGCACTCTTTGGAATTCCTTTTAATCTTTTGGTACAGACTTATAAAAATTAAATAATTTTAGTTATAAATAGGAATTTTTTCATTTCAATAAAATAATGTATCTTGGCAATCAAAATTATGAATATTGAATTAATATTTATATTGAGTTGACTAAATTTTTAATTAAAAAAAAACGAATTATTACATATCTTGAACATTTCATAAATATAATAATTGTTAATTTATAAAAATAAACATGAATAAAAAGAATTCTTACTCCTTTGATCGAGATGGCTTCCAGGCTTCCGCGCAGCACATTTTCCTTGGTCGAGATCTTCAACGCCATTCTGCCGTCAAAAGTTTTTTCTTCCTTCAAAAAGAAGTTTGTCGAACGAAATTGTCCCGAAGGAAAGTCAAGAGGAGATGCGTCTGCAGCGGACGAGTCGTAGCCGTGAAATGCCAACTGGTCGGTACCTGCACTGCCGCGAAAATAAGAGACTCGCGGCTCAATTTCGCCCCTCCCATCGCGGCAGCCAATAGAAGAAGTCGCGTTTGCCGCCAAAAACTTTACTACCTGGAATTTCGAGGAATTTGAAGGTTGCGGATACAGTTAAAGTAAAATCCAAGGGATTTAGGGGAGGGTAGTTAGGCTAGGCTTAGGTTTTCAGGTAAATTTTGGAGAAGATGAATGAAAGAAGTTTCGCGGTAAAAGGAAGATTTGGCGCGTAAATTGAGCGCCAAGTTTAGATGTAGGTGTGACGTGATTTGTATTTTTGACCGTCAGTTTACGGTCGCGACTAATTAGATTTTGAATTTTAATGAATGGTAAATACACTGACATGCAATTATGCGTTTATTTTTCAAGTAATTAAGAAGTTAAAAATTATTTTCAATGCATTTTGCGTTCATTAAAAGTTTGACAATGCATAAATATTAGATTAGAATCTCAAGATTTTAAATTTTTAGGCGTCATATAACTGTCAAATGACGGTGGTTGGACCACCAGTTGCTATGTGAATTACCGTATATACGAGCTATAAAAGTAAAGAAAAAAGTTTAGGTGTATGCGTGCTTATCTGAGCGGTTTACGTGACTACTTGACTGCTTCTATTTCCGTCTGTCTTCGAGGGAAGGAATTGAAGCGAGAGGTGAACTAATGGAAAAGCATACATAGCTGTGTGTGGAAATGAATCATGAAGTCCTTTTTATCTTTACGTTGAAAACATTCTTTTTAATATGCAGTTTTAATTATAGTATAATAAAATGCATAAAATTTCTGCATCTTTAATACAAAACTTATTTTTAAGTTTTCTACTTACGATAGGCTTGTGAAATACTGTTAACAAATTATTATAGATTTTTTATAAGCACTTCTGTAACTTTGGAATATGTTTTATAATATGTTAAAATATGAAGGAAGTCGCATCCGTTCGGCCTAACGCTCGATTTTTCAAAAGTTCTTGCTCTTTTAGTGAAAATCGATGAAAAATCGATTTTCGTTTAAAACTTATAACTTCTCAACTATTAACGGTACAGTATTTTAATTATTGGTATTCGAAAGGTGAGATCAAATCCTATCGATTAAAAAAAAATTTCATCAAAAATTTTTATTTGTTTAAAAGTTATAGCTAAATAAAAATTTAAGATTTTTGGATGAAATTTTCTTAATCGATAGGATTTGATCTCATCTTTCGAATGTCAATAGTTAAAATAATGTACCGTTAATAGTTGAGAAGTTATACGTGATTATATAAAAAAAAATCGATTTTTCTTAGATTTTTGCTAAAAGAGCACATAACTTTTGAAAAATCGAGCGTTAGGCCGATCGGACGCGGCTTCCTTGATATATTTTAACATTAGAAAAAAACCCAAAGTTGCAGGGAATAATATAAACTTTTACATGTAGCTTACAAATTGTAAATTTTTAATTTTAATTCACAATACAATATGTAACAATTAAAAAATAATAGTTGCAATAAGTAAGGCGATATAGTGTAAAAGATAATAGGATAATTTATAACGTTGTGAGAATCAAGAACTCAGCAGTCAGTATTAAATCACATGGTATGTGCCTTTCAAGCAAGTCCCAACTTGCGAGCCAGCCGTTTATCGTATAGATAATAACCCAGGTAATATTAGTGCGGGAGCAGAAGGGGTTTTGTGTTCGATCGAGGTCCACGACTCCACCCAAGTGTTTTTTTATGTATTTTTTCCTCCTGAATACGAATTCCGAGGGTGGAAGTTCGAAAAATGGTCAGGTAAATTGTTATAAACAATTTAATTGTTTAAGCTGTTCTCCTGAAAAAACTATAAAAGTTATTGGCATCCGAGACTTGTCAAATGATTACTTATTTAATAAGGAATCCATCTTTTTTTTAAAAATTGAAAAAAGTTAATTAGAACCGAAGTACTTCCTTACAATAATTTTTTTTAAAAAAATATAAATATATCCCGTAAATGTTAAATATTGCGCATCAATTCAAAGTATTAAATGTTTTTGATTATATATACATAAAGGCAGCGATAGAGCTTTTTGTCAAACTAAAAAAAACTGATGAGCCAAAACATGAAATATATGTCGAAATAAATGAATATATTGATGGTCGATATTTAAGTCCAATGGAAACAG
>UCOM01001684.1:0-36692 GCA_900474385.1 Ormyrus pomaceus
GTACATTATGCAACAAGGGGCAAAAGTAGAAGATTTTTCCCGCGGGTGAGTTTACTGCCCGAACGAGAATATTTTTCGCGAGGGTGTGTTTAACTGCCCGATCACCCAAGGAAAAAATCTACTTTTGCCTCGTGTTACATATAGTATTTTATTCCACTCTCAACCGGAAAGGCCATTTTTTGGTCCTGAAAAGAGGGGTGAAAAATTTCACATTGTGTTATATATTTTTTTTTTAATTTTTTCAAAATTTTTGACAACATTAATTTTTGCTCCGCAAAATTTTACTTTTTTCCCGCTAATTTCTCATTTTCCCCGCAAACCAGTTTTGCGGGAAAAATATGCCACTTTTGCCCCGCTTATCAGGAGCGAAAAGTGGGTTTTTCGGTCGGGTGTGTAATAAAAGCTATTTCAGACTCGGGTATGGTTTTTAGCACTCGTCTCTGTCTCGGGCGCCTTCGGTGTCCTCGACTCCGACTCGTGCAGAACACCTCACCCTTGCTAGAAGTAGCATACTTTTTCTCCTTTTTGCACAATGTACTATTATTATGATTGTTTACATTAGTTTCAGCAATATAGTTCAAATCAAATTAAAAAATTTACTTTTCTTTGTCTAATAATTAGTAGAGAAAATTCAATTTACTTGAAATTTGTATTTAATTTTCTTCAAAATAGTGTGAAAACTTTTTTGCTCTTGTAACACTTGAATAATGTGTAACACTTTTTTGCTCTTGTATTGAACATTATTTTTGTATACTACTTGTACGAAGCTTGATTTAGCGCATATATTTTTATTCAAGCTTGCGCGAAATAGAGCTTTGCGCATGGAGTTTCAAAAATTCTTTCTTTTGGACTTTAAAGTGGCTCCGGCGAATTAGCAAAAGTCGATAAGAAAAAAAAATAAATAATACGTTAAAAAAGTTCGAAATTAAAGAATTTTATTCATATCGATAATTTTATTTTGATATGAAACTTAGGTCAGGTTGCCAGACAACCCGATTTTACTTTTCAAAAATATTAACTTTTACATGAGCTATAATGGGTGAACCATAATTGAAGTATTTGTAATGCTTATACCATCTCGAAAACCGATAGCATGAATATGAAAGAAAACTTCAAAACTTCAAAAATTCATAATATGGATAAAAAAGTTTGCCAAAAAGTCACGACCTAGGATTACATTTGCGCATGCATGGACATTAAACTTTAACCAAAAACATTCATCAATTGTTCTACATCACTTCACGAGTCGCTATGTTGTCAAATTTTTGCACTCACGGACGGCGCAATTTAGAGAGACTAATATTTTTAATAGTTTTTTTTAATGTCTTAGTTATTTTCGGGTTTTCTTATTTAAAAATACTTGGACAATGAACGCAAAGCATTGTTAACCTATCTACATAATTTTTTTAACATACTATTGAGTGCCCCTCACATGGCGCTATCATGATATGGCCCGCAATGCCGGAGCCACCTGAAATATTCCAATAGCAACATTTTTATTTAAATTTTGTTTGCTGTTCATTAAATTCTAAAATGGACATACAAAAATAAAGTAATACAAAAATAAATAATTAATTAAATATAGAATAGTTTGAAATTATGCTGTTCAAATCAATTGTTTCTAATGATTCTCGGAGATAATATTGGAAAGATAAATTGGTTAGGAGGAAGCTAAGTGCCAATGAATTGGCAGCGGTTTTTATGTCGTAATTGACCACTGCAATACTGAAGTTGAATATAAGCAATTAATTTATAATTAACGAAAATAGATTTACTAAAATAAATTTACCTGCAAAATTTAGTTTGCCTTTGATTTGTCAGCTTAGAAGTTTCTGATGGAAAATTAAGAACTTGATCAGCTCCTGCAGTAATATTTTTCTGATTTATCATTACTGACTTAGACGGAGGACTACTTTGTTCAATATCATCAAACATTGCAGATGTAACTTCATGCTCGACGCCAAGAGATGGCTGTGAAATATCTGCACAGAAAGAAACAATAATAAAGTTATATATTAAAATAGAAAAATTGGTTAATCTAAAAGATATTATAGATTAGAAGACCTCGCCCTTTTGTTTAATTCGGATTATCTAAAAATGCTGCTAACCTATAAGGAGTCGTCATTATACTTCAATCTTTGAGGTGCAATATCTCGGTGGAAATGAGGTAAAAGGGTTATATACAGTTAAAATTTCAAGAGTTAATTTCTCAATTCTATAGATATCCAAAATTTATAAAAAATTTACATGCGTAAATTAAAAAAATTTTAAAGTTATTAAATATATTATGGTTTATCAATTTTTGATAATTTATTAAAAGAATTTCAATTTTGACGTCTTGAACATGAAGCGCATCGCGCTATTCAGAAATTGTGACGTTGAGTTTAACCGTGTTTGTTTATTCTACAAAATCAAATATCATTTTGAAGGATCATTAATGTCTTTCAGCAAAATACTTCCGGACACGACAGTACTATTCTAATCTAAAGTAGGTATGAATATAGGCGTTTTTAAAGATTTTGATATATATATATATATATTGTAACGGGATGGCTCCAGCTGAGCCGTCTCGCTAGAAATAGATAGATAGATAGATAGGCTTTTATTTCACCATATTGGTAAAAAAAATAATTACAAAAAAATTACATAATTGTAAACATTATAACAATAAATTGCACATGTGTAAAAAAAACGTTTGCGAAATTATAGCTAACTCACGCGAGCATATAAAAGTATAAAATATAATACTGATAGTGTATATATAATATCAGTATATGTTAAGTAACATGAGTATAATCTTTTATCAAAGACCTATCTAGGATTCCTAACGTTTCCATTTTACTTAACATCTAAAGAGAGAGAGAGAGAGAGAGAGGTGCTGACGGAGTTTTTTTAGTAAAATAACTTATAATTTTTGCTTCATAAATTTTAGTAATTATTTATAAAATAAATGTGTATAATTATTTTACTTTCCCTGTTGGAAATTTCACGAGTTTTTTTTTAGCTAACTCGTCAATAATTGACCATTTTTATTTATATTTTTCAAATATTTTTGTTAAATAATTAATAGTCGTAAACTCGTGGAAAAATAAATATTATAGATTTATCGTGAAATACTTTGTATATATGCGTTTACGTACACGAATTAAATAATAAAATATAAGAATTTATTAAAACTCTAGAGAGAGAGAGAGAGTTAAAATGGTTAGAGAAAATCGCATTTCAATTTGGAAAAATTGGAAGTTGAATATTTCCAAAATGACTTAAAACCTGTCAACGAAAATAGCTGTATATCGTGTAGTTTCTAGTTATTCTCAATAATTGTGTAAGATTTTCGGATTTTCTTGTTAACTTTTAATGAACACATGTAACAAAAGAAAAAGTTGGTCAATTTATTAAAACTGCATACATCTGGTCAGATTATTGCTGACACTATAAAGTGACCGCTACTTTATTTATTTTTTGTCCATTATGCACTTGTAAATGTCGTTCATAAGCTTCGTACAATTTTCTAACTTATTTAATCTTCAAAAGAGAAAAATGCAAGCTACTTACGTACATTAAATCCCGCTTAAAAAAATCATTTCCCTAAAATCTCCAACCAGCAGAATCAACACCTTAAACAACGTCAGCTCAAACCTTATCAGCAAAACTCGGATCCAAAAACCGCCCAGCAATCACCCTCCAAACGAAACGCCACCTAGCTCAAAAAAAGCCGTGTCCCAGCCAGAGCCGCGTCTTCGCGGAGTCTATGAAAATTCATGACAGGCTCGTGACTTATATGTGTGAAAATCAAATAATAAATAGTCCGCTCGCCCCCCCCCCCCCCCCCCCCTCACCCGCGCGTAATCCCCGTCGGGCTTAGGAGCCTCATTGCACGCGCTGCGCTTTTATTCATGGGGCCCGAGCCGTGAATTCGATGATGTTTGCCGAGGCGGATATTAACCGTATCCCGCCGGCGGCTTCTGGATATTATGATCGTCCTTCAGGCACAATTAGTAATCCCCGGCACGCGACCGGGCCACGTGCCGGCAGCCGAGGCCGCCCGCAAAACGATCGCTTCCCTGCATGCGCCCGCCTACTACTTTCGCGACGGGGATACGCGTATAAGGTCGACACCCGCGCCTTTACAACTTCATCGCTTTCGCCGAGGCCGGACAGTTTTAGGTGCGCTTTTGACGAGATTCACACGGACGGGCACGACCGGTTTTAATGGCCGACGTACCGCCGCCGGACGGACGGTGTAGGTGGTTTAGTAGCCGAGATCGACGCCCGATGGATTGGTTTTTAAACTTTCCCAGGAATTTCAATGATTTCGGGGGTGTAATGACGGCCGTGCATGAAGCTTAGGAATGATTTATTTGGGAGACTGAATTATTTGGGTTTATTAATAATATACGCGGGTATTTATTAGGCTTATTGTTAATGAGCTGTTTATTTGTTTCCAAAATGATCAACGGTCACTGTCTTAGTTATAATAAATTATAAATTATTTAAAATTATATTAATCTTTAATTCACACTGAAATATAAGAAACAGTTAAAATTGTTAGTAACAAATTGTAACATCGGTGTTTAAAAATCATTTTTGTTTGTTGCATTAATATTTATAAATATTATAATAGTTAACTAAATTTATTAGCATAGTAACTTACATAATAAGCGAAATAAAATCTCTCTTTAAAATTTAAAAGCAACATTTAAAATAAATTTATCATTGTTTTTATTCAATTATATTTAATTGTTTCAAAACAATTTTTTGTGACTCTACATCAGCCCTTAACATGTAAATTCCGAATTAATACAAAATTTTTCCAACTTTTTCAATTATAAACGAAATAATTATACAACGCGCCTCTATTAAAAAATTAAAAAATTTTCTCTTTAAATTCGACAATTTGAAAACGTATAGTATATTCCTTCGCGAGCCGAACAAAGGATCTAAAAAAATTCCCCACCCGCCGCATTCCCTCAGACACCCCACGGAATCGAGAAATAGATTTCTCATCTAAATCAACATCCAGCCATCGAGTAAACATATGCCAGTCGGCCACAAAGCCGTGCGACGAATTTTCTCACCGTCGTTTCCGGCGCGGCATCATTTCCACACGGGGGCGAGGGAGAGAGAGGCATGGAGTTTGTAATTTTTGCGAAAGGCGTATTTGCAAAGTCGCTTTCCCAGGATGTGCCTGCGAGTGCACACACACGCGGAGAGGGTGAGGGGGTGGGGGGGTCCACCGGCACGTGACCTCTGTCAATATGATAAGCCCGGCATCGCTCTCTCCTGACTTGCCCGCCCCCGAAGCTCTATATATATATCTCTCTCTCTGTCCGTCCCGTTTACGCGCTCCATTCAACTGCGCCGTGGATTACTCGCCCGGTCCTCTTGTTCTCTCCGGGCCTATTTCGCCCCCCCCCCACCCCCCGCGGCGGTGGCGGCGGAGAGACGCGGCAAAATTGAGCCTGCATCTCTCTGCGCGCTGCACACACACGCACACACAACCGCCCCGGGCGAGGACAGGCTTCTGTAAATATTCGCCGATATATTGTTCCCCGACGACTTGAGGATACATACTCGGCTGCATGGGAAAAGCGCTCGAGCGGTTTTCCGATTTTTTCGCGCACACGCGAGAGAGGAAGCTGTGTAGAGGCTGTGCTGCCGCTGTAGCCGCGGGATTATTTTTCTTTGCGGCGCTGGACATTTTATTGCAAAAGGTTGGGGAACAATTTTTTCAACGGACTTCGCTGTTTCGGTTTGACTTTCGTGTTTTTTCGCGATCGATTTTGTTGTTGATTTCGAATAAAGAATTTCGTCTGATTTGCTTTTAAAAATTCATGCCTTTATTTTATTAAATTAACTTATAATTAAAGGAAATACTATGCCCTTAAGAAGTATAATCCGATAGGCTTCTCTTATAACTTCAGAAACGTGTGGGAAATGTATTACGGCAAGTGAAACGGAAAAGGAAGCTGAATAGGACTGGCAGCATATGTCTATTAAGTATTAGGGGAGTGCGAAACTAACTGATAGTCGGGAGTAACTTATGAAGACTGAATTGATCGATTAAACGTATTAACGTACGTCACGCGCGGTTAAATGAAAATCAGAAACCTTTTCTTCTTTTCCGGATATTTATTTGTAAAAAATTGTTTTTTTTTTCTTTAGAAGCTGGTGTTTCAAATGATCAACTTGAAGCAATCCTTTTTTTGAAAAATTTATGCTGCTTATACGTTTCGACACTTTTGGTTAGTAACTTCGTCATTTCAAAAAAGATTAAAAGATTTTTAAACCATCTGCAAAAAATCCTTGTCCCGTTTAAAATTAATTTGACTCAACTCGTGCGAAATTCGTAAACTTGAAAAAGTTCTTGTAAAAATCAACGATCTGTCACATACTCCACCCCGGGTTTATTATTAAAACGTACCCGATCTCCCTCGCTACAAGTGCTTCTCAGCAGTCAACAACTCTCCCACCACCCTTGCACACCTACCCTGAGAACTCTCACCTCCGATCGCATCTAAGCATCTCCGCATTAAAAAGAAAAAAAAAAACGAGAGAACCGATCATCGCCGCCCGTGCAATCACACAGTCGATTTCACATCTGGTGTGCGACGTCCCGCGGCGGCGGTGCAGTCCGCACGCGCGGCTCGCGTGTCGCCTCGTCCCGGGCTCATCTCCCGGCGATGAGATCGGCCGGCGCGCGCCGCCACGTGGCTCTGGCTAAGCACGCGGAAAATCGGGCCTTTCAAAGGCGGCGCCGCCGCCGACGATCGCGATCTCTGACGCTCACCTTTGCCGCGCCGCTCGGCTGCGCGACGGCTCCTCCGGAGGCTGCTTCGGGGATATATATAACGTTTGAACTCGCGGCGCTGCCGCCCGGGTGGTGCTTTGATTTCGATCGCTGCGAGCAAAGGCTGCGATGTATTCTCAGGGGGGGAAGGATGTTTTTCAGGTGCCGGGGGGACGGCTGGTTATGTACGTCCTAATAAAGCGGGAGAGTTGATTTTTGACGATTTACTCGGGGATTAGCCGAGCTATATTAGGTGTGCAGATTTCGATTATGCATTGTGCTATATTAAAAATGCTTTATCAGCGGTGTATGGAATTCCTTTTTTCGGATCTGTTTTCCGGCCGTGAAATGCTGAATTCCCGCGCGTTTCGAGGAATTCGACACCTTTACACGTGCGGAATGGGTACTTGAAAATTCTGTTCCTGTACATCGTTTGAAAAATACCACGTTCGACACGTGCACGCGGAAAGCTATTCGGAAAGCGCGCCTTGTTGCGTAATTAATATATACTGTTAGTTGGAAATTGTAAAAAGTTTCACTTTTTTGAGGATTTGTAATTTGTCTTTGAACACTGAAAATTTAAGCGAAATTAGAAAGTTTCCGAAATAGTGTTTCGCAAAATAAACTTATTATGTAGCAAAGATAATTGACCTTGTATAATTTAACATTTGAAATGATCACAAAATTGGTCAATTAAAACTTGTTAAAAAATTGTTAGCTGAATAAACATTTTTTGTAATATAATTACGAAAAGTAATATTTATGTTACAATTGTTATAGATCAATTTTTATTCCACTAAAATTTTTTGTGAAAACTTTTAAGAAAAAAGATTGATATACCTTACTTTTTCTTTCTACTTTTTATTGAAATATTTGGAATGAAATTTATGTAAAAAAGTTTCCTATTTTAAATTCCCAGACTAAAATCCAACAGGTGGCCTTAAAAGTATTAGAATCATTTTACCGCAGATTAATTAAGATGAAAAGAAAGTAAATGAAACATTAAATTAAAAAATGCACAAAGCGCGTATCTTTCATTTTTCGCAAACAAACTAATTCTATCGTATTAATTCCGCTCCTAATATACATTTTAATAGCTTTAAAGAAACCGCAAATAAAAGCGAAATAACTTACGCGTAACTCAAACTAAAATATTCAAATAAAAAAATGTTCACTGCTCGATTACCAAAATGAATTAAAAATTCACGAAAGAGGTCGGAATCCGCACAGCAGCCCAGTCCGCTTTCGTGTCGGCAAACTCGACTCAAAGTCCGCGCGTCCAGCGAGCTTCCACACAGGAAGGTGTAATTATCAAGTTCACCGCACGGGAGAGCCGTAAGGGCTGTTCTACCCGGTAAACACTGCGGTAACACGATGCTCGCGCGGCGCGCCCGCGCCACAAGCTCTTGTGCGAACACGACGTAAGGGACAGAGAGTCTTGCTGAGTCGCTGCGAGCCGCAAAAAGAAAATGCTTTGAGACGCTCCGGAGAAGCTGGAGCATTGAGTTTCGTGCGTGAAGAAAGGTTGCAGTTTTGTCTGAAAAGAAAGTAGAGGTTTACTTGATTTGTGGAATGGAAATTTGACTGGTTAGGAAGTAAAACTTTGGGGAAGTAGTAGACGTTAAGCTTTTCGGGAAATCTGACTATTTTTAAAGATATATTATAGCTCATTGAAGTTTTTTACTTTGACGAGTTTTTTGCGAACTTTATATAATAGAAGTGTTTCAAAATCTGTATAGTCTGAATTGTGAACTATATAAAAAGTGGAAAAATATATTTGCAATTGAGTTTTTTCAAAAATCTTTTTCTCCTTATGTTATAATTAATAAGTCTTCAGTTCAAAGAGATCCTTTAGAATTTTTACTAAAAAATAATCGTAGATTCCTGTAAAGTATGATTTTAAACTGTATCGATAATATCAAAACTTAATTTTGAACATGCATTAATTAAAGTACGTTAAAAAACTAAATAGTTCAATACAGATGTTTGATCACATTTAAAAGGAGCAATTTCCTTTCGAAGCCCATCGTTTACTCGCAAAACAATTCAGCCGCTCCCGCGTCAAAACTCGAAATTCGAAGCGAATCGAAAAAGCACTGAAAACCTTGCAAAACAATTTCAATTTATTTATAAAAGCTCGCGAGCCCTTTCCAAGCGCGCCTCTCAAAGGCCGGCGCGCAGAGCGACATTCGTCCAGGTTTTTCTTTGCATTCAATATACGCGTCAGTCAGTGCACTTGAACGGAGAGCGCCGAAGCGAGAGAGCGGGATGGCAGAAAGAGCGAATATGGAGAGGAGAAGAGAGAAGAGATACTGGATCCCCGACAAAGTAGTCATAACGCATTCCTGCAACGCAATCGTGCGTTCTCGTGGCCCCTCGTTACCAAGGAAGACGAGCGCGCCGAACGGCCTTCTCCCCCCCCGCCCTCCTCCCCTTTGGGGGCCTCGAAAGAGGAGCGTGTTATTGCATTTTATACGAGATCTCTATTGTCGTCGGCTCGCGGAAAAGGGTCGGCTATGAAACGGGAGCACACCTATATCACAAAGCCACTGCCTAAATTAATTCATTTTTTTCGAGCTCTCTCTCTCTCTCGGCTGCATATTTTTCGACTCCCCCCCCCTCCCCTCCCCTAATGCCTTTTTTATAGTTGCCATTGTTTTCTAATTATGGGGAGGGGTACCGCGGGGTGGACCGATGTTAATGATCGTTAATCGTGATTCGGGAGAACGCGCGCGAAGTGCGTCAAGTTTTTGGGAATGATCGATTGGCTGATTTTGTTATTTATTCAACTATTGCTGATTCTTTATGAATGTTGTAAATGAGTGTTAAAATTTAATATTGTATAATTTTTTAAATTTAGTTTCACCCCTTTTTTTTCATTCAAGAGTACTGTTAGTCAATATTAAAGTAAGCTTTCAAAATGAAAATACCATCTTTGAGCTCGGGGAATTGTTCTGTGCAGCCTTGACATAGTTTTCAAAGGCGAAAATGCCGAAGAAAATTAGTTTCTAAAATTGTATAGTGTCATGTTATACTGTTTATGAACGGATAAACAAAAAGTAAAAAAGGATTTTCTACTTATTCGAAAGAAATGTATTATATACCTTTTTGATTAAAAAATTATATGTAGTTATTAGATAAGATAAAAAAAACATTTAATCTTTTACCTAAGAACAGAATTCTCTATACAATAAAAAGCATTTTTCAAATTGATCGTCAAAAAATTTAAAGACATCCGCAAATACATTGAAACGCTTATAACGCAAAGTCAAGTAAGTAATAGCAGCCGGTATTTTCGACCGCTCGCAAATCCTCGGATTTGTCGAAGCAGAATCAACATTATATCTCCATTACAATCACTTTACCCAATTTGATACCCCAAGCTGGAGCGATTTCAAGCCCGACTGGCCACCGCGTAAAGAGTTACGTATGCGTCCCCGGGACCTCAAAAAAGCTCAGCTCTCTCTCTCTCTCTGCCTCGCAAGCTCATAAATCAGGCTCATATACGAGCGGGGATCGCGGCCGGGGGTAAGTCGACGCGTATAATGTGCGGCAAAGGGCAAAGGTCGTCCCCGCGCGCATCGATCTGTCTCTCTCTCTCCTCCCGCATGCGCGACCTTTCGGCATAATTACACGGGCCGGCATTCGTGACGCGCCGCAGCAGCAGCAGCCTCCCTCGAATAATGCTCCGGGGGTCGCGCGACGGCTCCTCTGCACCTGCGGGCCTGCATTTTTCATCCTTTGTCAGGATCTCTCTCTCTCGCCTGCACGACGAGCGGACTAACTCGATTAGCGATGACGAATTGGAGCCCCGCGCTGATGCCGCACTGTTTTTCGCGATCGGGGAATCGGAGGGGGGGCGCCTTTTTTTCAATCCGGTGTAAGGTGCTTTCGGGGTCGAGGCGATGCTGCATCGTGGCTGAGATTTTTTCGGGAACGGTGCTAAGATTTTGGTGATGGTCGTTTTCGTGAACGTTAATGCGGAGAAAGGGGTGTAGAATTTTTAGGTAACTTATTTTTGCTGGTTATTAGAAAACTAATGGAGTAGACTAATTAACTGGCAAGCTTACCGCCTCGAATTAGATTTGTGTGTGGAAAGTAAGCGAATTTTCTGCCTGGAATTAATATTAGAATACATACAAATGAAGATAAGAGTTGTAGGAATAGCTTTAAACTTGCATTGAAATCTTTCTAGATATTTTTTGTCTCTGGAGTTGATGCCTTTTTTAGTTGCTTTATTCTGAGTTTTGCAACGGCACTGGCAATTTATACTTTTAATACTTGAGACAATCTTTCCATCATAAATGTAAGTTCACAATGCTTTGTGCGTAGTGAATAAAACGTATTAACTAAGTATTTCCACTTAAACATTATTAAACAAGATTGTTCTCTTTAACTTTACGTTTCAACTTCCAAATCGAAACAAAAATCCACATCACTTTTTTACCATCCCCGCGATCCACATCGCAAACATTAACCGTAAAAATGAAACATCTACTTAGCATCCGCTTTGTCGATCCTGTTTAAACAGGCCGAAAAGAACATTGGTTCCAGGCGTCACGTCATCAATCGAGCCTAGCAATCCTAATTATTCTCGGCATTCGCGCGTTATCGATCCCAATAACTTAAAAGACGATCGATGCAGCTTGTCTCCTCCTTGCCTCCCTCTCTCTCTCTCTCTCTCTCTTTTCCTCCTCGCTCTTCGGCAAGTCAGTCAGTCAGTCGGTGCCCCCCTTCGACGCACGTGTTTCTTCTCCCCTCCCACCCCCCGCCGCCGGTCGAATGCTTTGCATCATCGTGACCCCCGTCGCATACCAGAGTTTAATGCCCAACTAGCCGTATCATCGGAGGGATTGTGTTTACGGGCATAAAGAGAGCCCCGGGGGCTTTTATTTGTCAAACAGCGCGGCGGCCGCTTTTCTTTTCCGCGCCCGTCGAGGGAAGGGTGACGCGGGCCGTCCTGCACCGAATCCTTGCACGAATTTCACGCTCTTACGCGAGCGACGTGGCTCGGGGGAGAGCGACACGTCTCCCCGACTGTATATACGTTCGATACAGCGTCCGAGGAGCGTAATTGATTTGCGAGACAACGAGGCGCGACGAAGTGTCCTGCAACGAGAGCCGCGGAGGACGTTTAGCGCGGACCGTAATCGCTCCCCCTCCGACGTGTAGTTTTCGATTTCGGTTTTCCGAGACTTTTTTGGGGCGGTTAACCGACGGGTTTTCGACGTTCGCTGCGACGTTTTGCGAGGTGCGTAATAAATGGCTGGGATTGATTTTTTATTGGGAGAGATTTTGTTCGGTCGATGGGTGGCTCATTGAATATTTCGATTCAGTAACTACATAAGCAATTAAATTGATTTTTAAAATCAAACGATGCTTTTTATCTTTGATTAATAAAGTATAAAAATTATTTGAGGGATTTTGAAAAAAAATAATCATTTGACTTTGTTTATTTGCATATATTTTTCTGCTATACAGCTTAAATTTAATTTACAATACTATATTACTTTAAAAACTATATGTAAAATATCTTATTGCAAGATTTAATAAAATACGACAATATTGAGAATTCCTCTTTTCGACTTTTTCACTTTAAAGTAATTCTTTAAAGAATAATTCTTTTATTAATTCAACATACCTGTTTCGTGTATATTACAAAGTATTCGCTTCGCGAAGCGAATAAGCGGAGCTGCCATACAGTACATTATATTAGAACAGCTACACCTGCAACAATGACGACCCCAATTTCGCGCCAAGATTATCTGAATCCGTATATTCATATCTGTATACCCCGTCTACGTAGCCGCTGTAATCGCAATCCTATTCTTCCCCGGGTGTTTACAGAACGATTAATTTAGGCTTTGTAGCTGATAAGAATGACTTGTTGACGAGCGGCTGCAGGTGGATTTATTTTTGACCGCGAACGAAGGAGATAATCAGATAAAAATATGTTGCGGGCAGATTGCGGGGAAAATTCTGCTATGGGGAGGGTATTTAAATGGTGGCAGTGAATGCGTGCAAATTTTCAATATTGAACTTGAAGTAAGTTAATCTCTCAATCTATCATTTGTGAATGCTATCTTTTGAAAAAGTTGGAAGATTTTTAACAATGAAACAATGTTTCTCTCAAAAGAGTTGCTTAATTAAATTCCGAAGGCAAGCAATTCATAATTTTTTTTAATTTTTAATATTATTACATTAAAAACAACAAGCAGCATTTAAATGCAAAAAAATGAACTTTGATGTACGTGTTTTATACCAAATTGTTTCTTCAAATGTTTGTTTAACTTTTAAAAGATGAAAAAATATTGATACAGCAACTGTATGTAAAAGTTAAGTAAATTTGATTTAATTCATTCCTGTTGAAGCTTTATCCTTTTTAAATGTTTCAAAACAGTTTGTTATTTAAATATATTTACTTAAAAATTTTAAGGGTCCAATACATACCTTTCACTTCAAAGAGGTATTTTTATTGTAGCATTTTTTACCCGACGACAAATGTGCTCCATTATTTCCAGTAATGTAAAAGCTGTACTTATAGTTGAAATTGCAAGGCATTTTGACGACCAACCAATGTTTACTAATTTCGAACATACAAATACTTTTATAAAATACTTCCAAACAAAAACAAAATTCTGTTTCAAGCTTGATCAGAGCCAAATCCTTTTCAACTATTAATTATCCCCAAAAATCAGTGGCTCAAAGCTTCATTTACACCGTCGCCTCAGGAATTTGTTTATAAATAAAGAGACGAAAAGTGAAGGCAGAGCGAGAGACAAAAGAAAGCGCCGGAGCTTTTTCGCCGGCGTAAATCGCAGAGGCGCAAAGCTCGAGCTCGCTCCCACCATCCGACGCATCCGCGCTATATACATCCCACCTTCAATTCCCGCCCTCTCTGCTCGGCGCGCAAGCTCCGAAGAGAGCTCGGCTCCCCTCCACGCAGTCGCGGAAACGTCGCGCCATCATATTCCTCCCCGCCTCCCTCTTAGTCCGCGAGACCCTCCGTCCGAAAGGACGACGAGGCGGACTTTGCTCGAGTTTTCGGCCCTGTTTCTTTTTCCTTCGACTGAAGCTTTTTGGCGACTAATTTTTTTTTTTTGTTTTTTTTTTTTTGTTCCCATGGCCATTTGTCGCGAGATTCTGGGAGAAAGTTGACGAGACTGTCGGAAGGAGTGCGCGACGACGTAGGGATACGGTTAGATAGGGGAAAGGAGTCGTGGAAAAATGTTGAGTTTATGCGGGGTTTATTAAAAAGAAGTTAAAGCTGGGGATGATAGGATGATGAAAGGAGTAGGGGTTTTTGCTTTAAAATTTTGAACTTTGATTGAGTAGTAAATGTTTAGAAAAATTCAGAAAGAAATAAGTCTTTGAATACAGGAAACTGCAGTTTTCTGCAGTTTCCTGCATTTAAGTCTTAATACAAACTACAAAAATTTAAGTGAAAAATGGAAAATTCTCTTCATTTGCAACACTCATTTAAAGTTGTGCAAGATGCAGAACTACAAATAGTTAATGTATTTACACATGAAGGACTATACAAATACAGTGAAATATATAAGGAATGAAATAAATTTATTTTAACGAAATCGGAATTATAACAATTCAGAAAAATTAAAGCATAAAAGAAAAATTTTTAATCGTTAAACTGATGCGCAGGTAATAATAGGAAATATGCAAAAAATAAATAGGAATAATGCAAAAAAAGTATTTCATATGGTGTTTTTATAATATAAACGAATTTTTGAAATATCTAATTTAAAAAATTGTTCAATGTTACAATTAAATTTTTTATTAACGTTCTCAAAAAACGGTTTTCACTGTAAAAATGAAACGGCCAACTTCAAACAAAAGAAAACAAAATTACGAAAACTGAAAAAATGGAAAATAATTCCTGGTCGATAAAAGCGCAAAATATTCAACGATCATACAAATGCAGCCCCTATTGTCTATGTATCAAAATATTTGAATTTTCTTTTCATTCCAAGAATAAATATTGAACGTTATTTATTTACATATGATTTATAACAAAAAAATCTTTACATGCACTTATAATACGGTACTGCTATTTTTAATCTAAATTTCGATGGACAATTGTGGAATAACGCCACGTGTGACTATTTTTATAAATTTATATACTTGGATAATAAATTTATGGTTTTCAAAGTTTAAGTCAATACCAATAATTAAAAAAATATTTATGCGTAAATTAAATTAAAAGCATAAAACAAGTAAAGTTTTTTCAATCTTATTCAAAAGGCAAATTTTCTATAAAACTCCAAATAAAAAGATGAATGTTTATTAGACGAATCATATTATTCTTAAAACTTAAAGAAATATAACTCTTTTATTAATCCAGTAACCTTACGCAGCTTTGACTTGCCGAAAATTCTAGATCTGCATGTATTTATACGTCATATGTAACCAATATATAATGAATATTATATTTGATTGAGTTTGAACGAAAATTCAAATTATTTACTTAAATATACTATTTTATATAGTACTTTTATTACAATTGTTATTAGTGTATTTTTTTGTATGTGTTGCATATACTTGAAACGATTATCAGGAAAACCGTCTTGAAACAAGCAAGAGTACAATGTAAGAGTAAATTTGTGAAATATTTTATTGTACAATAAATTATTATAATTAAATTTGAACGTATTCAACATAATTAATACTATTAATTTATGCACACACGCAACAGCTCAATCCGCAAGGTTTTCCCGACGTAAGCACACTCTTCTCTTTTCGTTTAGTTTCGCGCAAAACAGACTATTTACTCGCAAACTATAATTAGTACAATATTTATATTTTGACTGCTACGCGGCATAATTAACTAGCTATCAACGCATATTTATAATTTAATGAAATTTATTTAATTTACTTTAACTAAATGAAATAAGAGATAAAATAATTATTGACTGAGTTGCAGTGATAAAAATATTATTAATCCATCACTGATAAATTACAATTTGATGTTCATTCAGGCTAGGAATGAAGACTGAAACGACCCTTTTTAAGTAAAGCACATCAAGCAAAAATCCTAAAGCGATCCTAACAGTCTTACACTAATTTCCACACGAATGTAGGTACAAATAAAACCGAGGATGAACTTCGCAACAATCCCCTGACCTCTGACCTTCCTCGCAAAGCCATTAGCATACACCCTCCTCATTACCCCTCCCAGCGTCCCCCTCGATAGACCTCCGACGCAGAAGTTATTAACGCAAGTCGCTCATCTCCGGCCGTAAAAAGCGTCCCAAAGACCTCTCCAGCTCGCGAAACGGCTCGGAAAAAGCGCGAGCCTCCGATTACGGGCAAAAACGCCTCTCTTCCCGCTTCCCCGCAACGATAAAGAATTAAACTCCCGGCTCGAAATAACGCTCGCGAAACCAATCGAACTCGGGGGCCTCGGCTCGTCGCTCGCGAAAAAATACCTCGGCGGCGGTGGCGGCGGCGGCGACGGCCCTCCCGGCGAGGGAGTATTGATCTCGCCGGAGGATCCGGGAATTGAGTACCGCTGCCGCCCCCGCCATCGCGGAGGCGGCGCCAGTGCCCCCGGCCAATCCCGCGGCCGGCGCCCGACGAGCGAGGGTCCGCCCGCGCGCGCATCCCGAACCCCCCCTGAGTCGCCGCTCGGCGCCGAGCTGACACGGACGTGAGAGTCTCTGTCGCGCGCTTAGCATCGCCGACTGTTATTACCGAGCAGCAGAGAGCTCCGCGGACGAGATATGCGGCGAACAAGCTCGTGACGAAGTGCTGCTGCTGCTGCTGGTTCTTCTTCCCTCTGTGCGTCGGACACTCCGAGGCGGCCGCGACATGCTGGAGCATTACACGACGATGATGCAGAACCCCCTCGGGGCGGTCAAGGACATCGCGGTGAGCTCGGCGATCGCCACCGGGCCGCCGATGATCGCCGCCTTCAGACAGGCGGCCAATAACAATGTTGGAGGTGAGTTTGAGCCTTGCGCCCGAGCGGCAATTTACCTCTTCTACTTGACTCCTCAAGCGCGATTAGCCGCGTGGATAATAGTCAAATTTCTCCTGGATCCTCGGTTTAACTTCTATTACTATCGTTTATATAGATTGCCGTAACGCGCATTTATTTATTGCTCCTATTTAAATTCTATACCGCAAGTATCGATCCACCCGGCTAAAATGACAGTGTACCCTCGAAGTCCTATTCCGCCGTCCCTCTCCAAACCACTCCTTGCTCAACCATCCGCGAGCCCGCGGCGAAAGAGCGCGAGGAGCCAAAGGCTTCCCGGGGCGAAGCCTCGCGATGCTCCCTTTATTTAGAAAACAGTTTCGGCCGGCTGCCCGCGGAGAAAAGTGGGGCCCGATTAGCCGCGGATTTGTTTGCCACTCTATATCCCGGCGAAGTTGGCTCTCGACCTCCGGCCGCCCGCCGATGCGCTTGCCAGTCGCGGGCAGATGGCCGCCCCCGCGAAGCTCTCGACGCGCCGAGGTCTCTTCTGGCCCGTTTCTCTTTCTCGACATGGATAGCCGCTCTCGAGCTTTTTGCAATATTGTTTTGCCGCTTGCTCTTTCGGCGCTGAGTTTGTTGGCCGACCCGACGGGTGGGCACGGCGCAAAGGGGAGCTCGATGTTTATCGGATAAAACTTTGAGGGCGCATAAGTTTAATATTGATCGTTCGCGAATGTTTTATCAGTTTTTGCTGCAGTTACTTTGTTAAGGGTCGAAAAGTGGAAAAATTTGAGGCTAAGACGAGGAAAATCAATGCTGTGACGGTGCGCTGTACGTATTAGCGACCTATGCATAATTATTGCAGAGTGTAGACCGAAGGCCAATGTCGAACGGAAGACAAACACGGAAAGGCTAATTAGCGCCATCTGCGTTACACCTGTTACAGCTCATTTAAATAAAGAGTTCAATCTTGAGGCCAAGCATCTTACAGACGCTGTTCCGGAACTTGGCTTGCGATCGCTGTTCTTTCGCGTTACGGAAAACTTGATTTAAGTTTCTTAAAACAAAATATGGTATAGAATTAATTTTAAAAACAATCCCGCTGAAACGTGATTGCCGCCGACGAGTAGAACAGTCCGCATCCTTGACCCTCCTCAACGTCCAGCAATCAAAAATCCAGAGTATATAAATAAAGCTCGGCAGTCTCGTAATTCGATCTAAATCGACTAAAAATCAGTTGGCTTTCTGTCGCCTGCAGAGGGCATGATCTCGGTGAAGCAGGAGTCGAAGCTGATGGAGGGCGTGTGCGCCAACTGCGGCAACAGCATCTCGGACAAGTACCGGCTGCGCGTCGACGAGCGCGACTACCACGAGAGCTGCCTGTCCTGCGCCGAGTGCTCGATGCCCCTCTCCCACAGGTGTTACTCGCGCGACTGCAAGTTCTACTGCCGGGCGGACTACCAGCGCATCTACGCGGCCAAGTGCCAGCGCTGCCAGCAGCGGGTCGACTCGAACGAGATGGTGATGCGGCTGCCCGATCGCTCGGTCTTTCACGTCGACTGCTTCGTCTGCTACGTCTGCGGCGAGCTGCTGATGCGCGGCATGCCCTTCATCGTCAGGCACGGGCAGCCGCTCTGCAAGCGCGAGTTCCCCACCGCCGACATGTACAACATGAACAACAGTCCGCAAGGTGAGTTATATTGGGATCCGTGCGAGGCGGAGATGGCGGGGCTCGTGGAAATTGCGTTGTGGTATCCCTTGGCAGATCGTTCGAATTTTCTCGCTCGAATGTAGACTGCTTGTTTTACCGGATTAAAGTGGCGAATTGAAGGCTACTTTTAGATTAAATTGAATGAATAATTGTATTTTTTTGTGTCTTAAGAACATGTTATTTATCACTAGTCTGCAACGCGCTAATCAAAAGATATTCAACTGTTGAGGGAAGCTCAGAATTTCATGGTGGTTCGAAAATAATGTTAGAAATTTTTGCAGTAGTGCCTAACGATTCTGCTGGATTAGATCAAAGATTCTCTATGACGATGACTTCCCTCGACGCGGAAGCTTTGCAGACTAGGCGCGATTCCTATGAGGTACGCCTTTGCATTAAAAACGGGTTAGAACAATTTAGAAAAGAGCATAATTTTCCCCTCGTAAAAAAGCGCGCCCGAAAAATCAAAAGCCAGCGAAACGAAAGCCTATATATAAGCGGTACGAACCGCTGGCTGTTACAGACGACGAGCTGCTGGACGACACGCGACCGCGCGACGGCCGACGGGGCCCGAAGCGGCCGCGCACGATCCTCACGTCCGTGCAGAGGCGCCAGTTCAAGGCCTCGTTCGAGCTGTCGCCCAAGCCCTGTCGCAAGGTCAGGGAGGCCCTCGCCAAGGACGCCGGACTCAGCGTGAGAGTCGTCCAGGTCTGGTTTCAGAATCAGCGCGCCAAGATGAAGAAGCTCCAGCGCAAGGCCAAGACGGAGCCCGGCTCCGAGAAGGAGCCCAAGGAGGAGAGGAAGCCGGAGAGTCCGCACAGCGATCACAGTCAGTATTGCCCATTTTATTGCTTTTTTTTTTTTATTTCGATTGGTTGGTCATTGCGGCTTTTTCGCTGGATTGCAGGTCATTATATGAACGCGCTGAATATGCGAGATGGAGAATCGTCAAATTTCCCGTCGGCGACGCAGCCGCTTAATCCGAATAACCCGTATTCACCGGATGGTAAGTTTTTCTTTGATATTTGATAATTATTATAATCGCTGAATAAGGGTATTCAATTAAATCCTTTTTAATTAAACTAAAACGTAGATTTTTTAGCTGAAAAAGTGGGGATTTACAGTCGGTATAAGTAGTTTTTAAGTAATCAATACTAGCTTCTGTTTACCTTTGCAACTCGTCGTACACAGTGACCAATAATATCTGCTTTACCAACTGTTACTCCTTCGCGCCAATCTAAAAAATTGAGCCTATTCGATCGAAAAATTCGACTCTGAAATAACGAGGAACGCCTTTGCCTTCCAGACGCCTACCCGGGCCACTCGGGCGAGAGTTTCTGCAGCAGCGACATATCGATCGACGGGACGGAGGCCGGCTTCGAGATCGGCGAGAGCGAAAGCGGCGGCCCGGGCGGCCCCGACGGCAGCCACGGCGGCAGCTCCCACTCCCACCACGGCGGCTCCGGGCCCGGGGGCAGCGGCACCGCCGCCGGACCCGGCGGCGGCCCCAACCCCGAACAGATGCCCAGCCTCGCCCAGGCCTTCCATCCGGCGATGCACAACCCCATCGACAAGCTCTGCATGATGCAGACGAGCTACTTCAGCAGCGCCGATCACCCATAGGGGCCGCCCGACTCCTCTGTTTTCGCCCACAATTTCCAGCAGATTCTGGAGGCCCTCGTTGAAACTGTACTCTTTGGTTTCGTCAATGGGCGAGAGGAGTCCGCGGACGGAGTGATCCACCGCTGCCTGGTCAAGCTCGTGATCCTCGGCAGCTTTATCACGCCAGGAGTTATTGAACTTTATCGTGAATTTCAGGGGACCGGATTGATTCGGAAGATAATCGTAATTTTTCGGATATTGATTAAAGTGCTTGAAGTACCTTGCGTAGTAAGTAGTTTGGTCGAATTACTGGTTTATCAAGAAAAGATTCTGGCTGCTTTCAGGTTGCTTCTTATCCTCGCGTAATGAGGTAAGAAATGACGTTGCGCGAGATGACACGGTAATTTCATTGGGCTGGCTTTCGTATAATACGTTTTTCCCATTTTGCCTTATACTTTGAAAAAGATGAAAGCTATTAAAAAATTGTTTGTTTATTAAGGGCACGGGCCTAGTCGTAAAAGGCTAGTTCAATAATTATTTTTACAACTTACGGGTAAAAAGTTGTTGAAGCGATTACTTTGGGAAGTCGAAATTTTGTCAAGAAGCATTCCTATTCTACTCAATCTTGATTTTAAATTTTTACATGGATGGTCAAACAGTTTTTGCATAATGCATTTTGCAATTAATAAATATACAAATTGTACAGGGCTGTAACTTGCAGAAAAGTGAATCAAACAAAAAATTAAAATTCAAGTTTAAATTTTGTAATAATATCGATTTCAACTGTCGATTACCAACTAAACTATTTAATATTAAAAAAATAGTCTTGTTCAAATTTATTGTTAAATACCAGCAATGATTTTGGTGGTTTCTTTTTCTAATGAAGTAATTTTAACTAATTAAAGATGGTGTGTATAAATTTAAGTGATTTTTGCGTCGCGACGAATCGTAGGTATCACGCCGTCTCAGGATAAAGGAAAATGTGAAAAAAGGACAAAATTCTAACTTTAAATTTTTATACGAAAGCTAGCAGAACTTCATTATTTACCTCAAAATGAAGTGATTTTAACCAGAAAGAATCTTCGCTAAAAGTTTTTTCTGAAACAACTACTTTTCAACCCAATTCGACTGGACTATATATTACATTCGATGTTTCGTTTATTTTTTTAGTTTTTTGTTATGATACTAGGTTCACTAGTATTCGCAGTGATATTTTTCAGTATTTTTTTAGTCATGGGTTTTTTCAGAGTATCTCAGGAATAGCTCGTTTATTTTGTAAGCTTAAGGATTCCGGAAGCATTAAAATTACAAAGTGTTACATGGAAAGCTATAAAGTGATAAAAAAAATCGTTAAGTATTGCAGTTAAAAATTAATCGCATAAGTTATAAAGACGAATTATGTTGGAAGGAATCCTTGAGGCAACTTAAAAATGTAAAAACGTCAAAGAAAGTGTTTAAGATAGCTTTATATAAAGTAGACTAAGCGCGTCTATAAAAATGTAAGAACAAGTTGATTTGTTTATTAATCCATATTCAGTATTGATCCTATAAATTATGAATTATCAATATTCGATATCATTAATACATTAGTATTATTAACATTATTAATAAAGATGTCATCGTTATAATATCTGTGAAGCATATTCATTGGCGAAATGAACAAAAATTACACACAAGTTTAAATACACTCAGTTCAAATCTGTCGTTTAACAAAATGTAAAACGATTGCCTTGGCAAATGAATTTCGAAGCAAGTTTGCGCAAATTTATCGCATAAGTTTGCGTAACACGATTTATACAAACAAGATAGAATAAAATGTTTAAATTCTCTCATCAAAATCGACCTATTCATTCCTTTGTTTTTGTACTGCTATAACACTAATCATAAGCATTGCACAATTAAGGATAATATAAATAAAGTAAATGTAAAATGAAAAATAAATACTAATTTGTTAAAAAACCTGTAAAGAAATTATTATACTTGGAGATTCAAATAAAAAGCTCTTACATTCTTGATTCAATGATTTTATTAAGAGATCGAGGTATTAGACAAAACATTGCTGAAAGTATTGAAAAGAAACTTCTTCTTGATCTTCCTTTATTCAGGAGTTACTGAAGATTGAGTAAACAAAACAAGGGTTAACAGACACTAGTCAGTCCTATGCTGTGAAATTCAAAGCATAAATTCGTCCTTACCGTCCAGTAAAGTCTTGCAAGTTAATCCGATATTGCTACTAATTTAAAGTACAATTTTTGAATGTACTTCTCTATTACTCTTTTACTTTTAAATAGTCTTAGGCAAGTTCTTTAATGCTAGATTATAAATGTCTAGGAGTAGTATTTGTCAAAGAGTCAAAATCATTTTGCACTGGTGGAATTTAAAAAGCATCATATACTTTTTTAATTGTTTTTGAAAATCGTTTAGTTTACAATATTTGTATAATTCCTAGGCATACAAACTTTCAATTCCCACTGACAAAAGTCTCAAAGACAGCATTACAAAACTGTAAATGTATAAAAGTGCAGGTGAAAAGACTCGGAACTTTCATTCAAATTACAATGGCTTATTCAAAGTTACTATACTTTTTCTGCTCCTTGACTCTAAGGTTCATAATCTTACGACTTTAATACGAGTATTTCATTCTTTATTAAAAAATTTTTTCGATTTTTAAAAATTTTATCTAAAAACACAAAGACGACTAAAAAGTTTACAATAATTTGACAATAAAATAATAAAAGTTTTTTGGTACAATTACAATTAAAACCGTTGAATAATTACACACAATCAATTAAAATCGTTGACAACAACTACAATTCCAAATAAGTATTAATGTAAGTATAGAAAATATAGAAATTGTATGACGCTAAATAAATCTTGGGCTTCTTTGTGCCCTTGAAACGTCTAAGGAAAATAAATTAATTACTGAACAATAATTATCAAATGATAAAATATAAATTGATTATTTTTAAACTAATAAGTTACTCGTATTTATCCCAGCGAGTCCAGGGCCGTTGTATGGAGTCCTTTTCCTTTAATGACCGTTTTAAATTGCTCTGGAATTGGATACTCCCACTAGTAAAAGATATAATTTATTAAACACTTCCTATATACAGAAGAAATAATTTTTCGCTAAAACTAATTTTAATATTACTATTAAACAAGAATTTAACGGTTAAAAAGTAAAAGGAAAATAAATATTAACATTTTATGATATTTAAATACCTAATCGTTAAATAAAAATAAAATTTCTTACATAGTCTCCAGCAACTACGGGAATCACAATATTCATTTCGCTGGACTTGCTTGAAATTACTTCAACTCCCAAAGTATCATTATTCAAATACATTTGACATCCATCAGTCTTGTCAATAGAAATTGTCGGAACTTTTCCAAGTACCTGCAATAAACAATGGAATTGATTCTTAATGTAATTATAATTATAATGTATAATAATGCAATGCAATCCTTTTGAATTTGAAAAAGATTGAAAATCTAATGTAACAAATTTATTAGTGACAACTTCAAAAAATACCATGATGACATCTGTCAAATTGATACACATAGATTTATAGGTTGGGTTAAAAAATCTCGATTTTATCGGGTACATCATGGACAATAATGATGTATTAAATAATTAAATAATTATTCAAATCATAATGTTTCAAAGTAACTATTGAAAAAAATGCCTTGGAAATTTGGTAAGGGAATTATCATTTTTAAGCTTATATACTATCTATAAGCATACTTTATTTAGTCTGTAACAACTTTGTAAGCGCAGGTGGAAATTTTCGGCAAGTCGAAGCGACTTGTGCGTATAATTGGATGGAATGTCCCACGGCATTAATTAATTATATTTGGACCGAAGTCGTGACAGATGTAGCCGATTGTTTGGCAAATGAAATAATACTTTGGAGGGTTAGTAAATTTTCAAATTCTTTTTATATTTTGCTTTGTTAAAATTAAATTTCTTAAGCAGGTTTTAGCTGCATTACTGATTGTTGCGGCTTTGTGCAAGTTAATTTTTTGGCAAAAAAAATGGACGAAAGAGGTAAAAAAATACAAAAGGAATTTGAATCTGGTTTGTTCGAAGCTACAAGATCTTGATTTGAAAATGAGCGTACTTAACTACAAAGTTCAATATGGCAGTCTACCTCTATCATATATTAGTAAAAATTCGGGAATCGACTTCCGAGATATTCACCTTACTTCTTCGCATTTAAATGAAAATAATTCTTGGGTTAAATACTTTTTAGAGAGGTATTTTTTATAAATATTAGAATCACGAAATCACTACTTTTAATTTATTTAATGAAAGATTACTATTATTAGTTTATCCGACAATGGGTTAAAGAAAGAAGACCATCTTGCTATAAAATCGCTGTTTGATGTTCAACCAAAATTATCGATAAGCGATTTTAATGATCAAAATATAAATCAGACGAATATATTTTCAAATTTAGAAGACAATAACGATTTAGAGCAGGAAACGTACATTGCATATAAAAATTCAAAAACAAGGATTCAAAAGTTATTATTTTTCGAATTAATTATTCATTTATTTCCACTTTAAATAGTAAATTTAAAAAATTGATCTTTTAGAAATCAAATTGAAAATTCTGCAAATAGCAGTTCACCTAAATTTCAACTTGAAAGAAAATTAAGTGCTATCGATTGGAGTGTTGTTAGTTCTAGACATTCACTAACTGATTTATCAAAACAAAAAAATGTTGATGCTACATTCAATGCATGCTTAAATACTATAAGGAAGAATCGTCACGTGAAATTAGTAGAATCAAAAGTATTATTTATCGCTTAATTAAATATTTTCAGACTAATACTAATATATTAACTTTTGCATCATTATTGTAGAAAGATATGAAAATGCCTCAAACCGAAACACAAACCTCTGAGAGTGGTTGTTTTGAGAGCACAACGATTACCAACAATAATAACAATTCGTCAGACGAATTTTCAGAATTATACGTAGTACCTCAAAATACTATTATTCCATCAGATTCTATCATATTTCATATTCAAGATGAAACTATTTTATCCAATTCTTTGGCTAATAATATTGACTTAGAAGGCGATTTATACCAATTGAAAGAAGAATTAGGGGAGATTCAGACGTCTCATCGTAATTGTTATTCAATAGATTCCTGGTTATCTACAGTATTTACTTCTACAAATCTAGAAAATATAAGCGAGAATGATTCAAATAAAGTTGATATTAAACTAAACGAATTTAGGAATGGTGTCAATTTTAGCGAATTAAATAAGCAGTCTTCAAATAATTATAAGGTGGATCATGATTTAGAAAACAGCACTGATAATGCTTCAAATCTTGTTAATACGTGTACAACTTACAATAAGGTTGTTATGAAGGAAGAAACCCCTGTACAATTCGACGAAAACGCAAAAAATGAAGAGTGCGTAACTTTTAGAGAAAGAATAGAATCTGATCGAAATCAAGAGAGTAGTGATATTGTACAAAAAGAAATTTTGACTGTTTGTATAGAAGAAGACGAAAATCAAAACACAAAAGAAGGAAATAACAATGCATTAGAAGAAAAGAACATTTCTGAAAACAATTATTGGGTAGAAGTAAATAATTATCCCGAAAATATAATTTCAATGAATAATATTCTTCTATCGACAAGTAGAGAAAATATATCTATTCTACAGAAATCAAGTATAAACGACTTCTTAAAAGATATGGACGATGATGGATTAACAACGTTATTGCTGCAAGAAGTTATTAGATATAGAAAAGAACTTTCGATACAAATTGAAAGTAGAGAATCCTACAATTATATTGATAATCAAAGTGGCAGTTTGCATTATCAACCGAAAATCCTAGATATGATAACTGAAGAATCAAGTGCTAGTAGCTGTACGGATAAACCGAGCAAAACTTATATTTTAGAGGAAAATGAATGTGCAGATGAAAAAGAAACGTATTCTAAAGAGCCAAATTTTGAGAGATGTGAATTTGTAGATGAAAAAGAAATGTATTCTAAAGAACCAACTTTTCAAGATAAAAATGAAAATATTTATTTCAACAAGTATTATACCGTTGAAGTAAGCACATCCAAAATTCAAATATCAAGCAGTTCAAATAATCAAGAAATTAACAATCCAGCTGAATCAAAAGAAAGTGTAAAAAGTATATGTTTGACAACAAATATTGAAGACCTGCATTTAAGAGAAGAAACAAGTACAGGAGCAATTTCTGAAATTCTAGAAACTTGTTTTAGTTCAAAAACTGAAAATAATATAGATATGTTTACAGAAATTTTAGAAAATGATTCTACTGACCAGTACGGCGGTGATAGCGAAACCTCTAAATGTAATAAAAATACAAAAAATATTGTTATTACAGAAATTTTAGAAAATGATTCTACTGATCAGCACATCAGTGATAGTGAAACCACTGAATGTAATAAGAATACAAAAAATATTGTTATTACAGATGATTTTTCAGATAATAATACGTTTTCCAACAGTGCCGTAAACGAAATGACTGCTTCTTCGGATGTAAAAAGCGATGTAAACATTAAACACATATTGGCATCGTCAAGCTATTTAAGCGATGATAAAACACTTTCTCCACTCCTTGAGACTGAGCAACAATGTAGGTCATTAAATGTCTCAGATTTAAAATCCAATCAGGCAGATATAGGAGATATCTTTTCCCAACTTATTGATTCTCAAAATCTTAAATCTGAAATTGAATTTCAAGACAAAGAATCTAGTGAGAAAATATCAAGCAGTTGTGAAACAGTTAAACATAGTGAGAATGAATTATTTGAAAATAAAGAAGTCGAATGCAGCTTCAAAGCGGATATTTCTGTTGAAAAATTAACAGTAGAAGAAGAGGCAAAAGACACAAATTTCAGTGACGAAAAATTAGATAATGATAACATAAGTTTGCAAAATGATTTTCACGTAAATGATGAAGCTGAATCTTCATTTAAAAGTACAAATACAGTAACTACTGATAATGTATTCATAGGAATTTCTTTGAATGTATTACACAATAAATCTTTGAATACATTAATTGAAATAAAACCTGAAATTCAAAACAAAAATAAAGAAAGTATAAAAATAAATAATGAAATTATTTCAGAAAATGAAACTTTAAACAATTGTATAGAAAATGATAGTGAGGTTCAAAGTAAATTAATTGAATTGGAAATGAAAAATCAAGAAACATTAGAAGATACTGCGTTTGATCCTCAAAATCAAAGCGAACAGCAAAAAAAAATTACTGCCCCAGCTGATACTGCACAAGAAGATTCTGTAGATAAATGTATTGACATGGATTCTGAAAATCACAGAGAAAAAATAACAAAAATAGATCCTGAAGACTTTTGCAATATTAATAAAGAAATAGTGTCAGAATTGCAAAGTCAATGCTACAATTGTGATGTTGTACAAACATGTGACAACACTAAAAATATTGAAAAAAATATTTCATTGTTTGCTCAATCTGGAAATTCTAATAATTTTTTAAGAATTTTGAAACCAAAAAACAATGCATACCATGTATTTTGTAAAGCATCCAAAGAGTATCAATATCACCAAGAACGGAAGCAACCAGAAAAAAGAATTCAAAGTCGTACTTGTGTTAATTTAAATAAGATAACATCAAAAAGCACTTCAGAATTAAATAGTAACAATAGATGCAATTTAGCATTAACTGGAAAATCTAATATTGGGTCTGTAAATAGAAGATCCAAATCTTATGCCTCTCCCAGAAATATTCCGGTAGTTCAAAATGATAAAACAGAGATACAGCGTTTGTCAAAATCCTTAGAGCGTTCTAGTAAGTCATCCCTAAAATCACAAAAAAGAGAAATTCCAAATACAGATCAAAAAACGGCATGCGAATCCAAAAGAAAAAATATTTGTCATTTCACAGAATGTCCTAGAATATTCATTCTAAGAAATTCAAAAGAATTAACAAATGATAAAAAACATGAGGCAAAAAGTAATCGTTTTTCTAATTCATTGCCATCAACTCCCAAAAATACAAAAAATGTAAAAGAAATGAGGAGTAATATAAATCAAACTCGCCTCCGCGGCACTGCCGTGCCACTAGATTATGAATCAAGAAGTAACAGTTCTTTTACATCCTTACCATCATCTCCTAGATTATGTTATTCAAAAAATTTAAAAGAAGCAATAAGTGACAAAAAAATTAAATCAAGAAGTAGTATCTCCTTTAACCAATTTTCTCCAAGAGATACTTCCTTTTGCAATCGAAATATTACTATTAGTAAACTTGATCTGAAGATTTCTAACGAATCTCAGATTCCAGCAAATAAATCGGTATCAAAATCATGCATACCAGTATTAAAAAACAGATCAGAAATAATAAAACCAATTGAACACGCCTTGAATGTAAAAAATTTTGTTCGAGGGCCATTAACAATAAGTACAAACCGTTACAAGGAAAATAAAAAAGAAGTTGTTAACAAATCAGTTTTAGAAAAAGATGAACATAGATCTGAACAAAATGAGACTATAGGCAGTAATTTGTGCTTTGAAAATAATTTACCGAGTAAAGGAACAATTAGTGAAAATATATTTTCAAGAAGTGAAGAATTGGAAAGTAATATCATAAAAGAAACACAAAAAAATAAGAATTTATCCTTTAAATCAAAAAGTAAAAAATTTTCAGGAATTTGTATGCATTTGGAAACTAAGAACATCATAGAGTCCCCTAAATCTAAATTTTCTTTGTTGCCACCAAAATCTCAAAGAGAAAATAAATTTTCTGATAATAGTTCCTCTATATCTTGCAAAGAAACTCGAATGTTGTTGAAGCCTGCCACTTTGAATTCAAGTACATCAACCTTAAATTTAATCGATTAAATATATTGGGAAAACTTCATAGTCAACTAATTTTTGCTATTATTCAGTAAAGTAGTATTATATTTTTGTATTATGTTTCTGGTTTTTTGAATTACTTCTTTGTCTATCTTGTGTATTTTGTAAAGCTTTTAATTTTGATATGTATGTATGTATCTTTTGAATAAATTTTATTTTATAATTGATGAAATTTAATGACTTTTACCTGCATTTGAACACTTTGACAATTCACAAATTCGATACTTGCTACTACTGAATCAAAGACAACAGAAGATTTACGACAGGAATCCATAACCACGGAGTTTATTTTTCCTTTGATTACTAAATTACTGTCTTGACAGCGGAACATGTACACAACATTGTTCATTTCAACATTATCAATCACGAGATCTTTATTTCCTTTGTGATATTCCTGAACAAATACAAATATAAATTAATAATTATTCATTTATAAACGTGAATTTAAAAATAATTTAAAAACTTACAACTAGCCATTTTTTGCCATCACGAGTGAAAACTGGTGGTTTTTCAATGGGTACATTAGCAGGAAGAGTTGTCTTGACTGGAGAATTATTACTTACTACTGGAGCTTTGAATGGAGCTGGTCCCGTTCTTAAACTAGCATTCTTATGTGTTTGCATATCTGCAGTAACTTTTTTTAAATCTGTAATATTCAATATTATCAATATTAATTATTTAGAAAAATTGATTATAAAATTAATATTTCGATCAAAAATAAGTATTGTAATTTTGTAACAATACCAAGTACGAAATACCGTTGACTTTTACAATCCATGGCTATAGGATATGCATTTATTCAATCTGTACCTTAAGTTATAATGAATATATAAATTCTACACTTTGAAGAATACAAAATTAAAAAACAGATTCGAATAAAATTCTATTTCATTAATATTATATGGCGTTATGTGTATCTACTTTAATAATATAAACGTTGCTTAACGCTGAATACAGGCCATATTTAAATGAATAATGTAGAGTTCGTTCTATGTTGGATGAATACAATAGTTACGTATTTTTAAACTTAGAATACCAAAGTAGTTTAACTACTTGTTCCTGCACGCATTTGTAACGATAATTTAAGAACATTCTTTAAGTTTATTACAATTTTTCGTTCTGTAGCTATGTATCATTTATAAACATAAAGCGTCCTGCAGAGTTGTCGTCAACCCTTAATGCCGATTAAGAAGTTACGTCAAAGTTCGTATGCTAAAAGTCCACAGCTGCTTGTAACATAATATTAGATTCTGTTTTTAAACAGTATTTAAAAGAGAAACTAGCATATTCATCGAAACTGCTCTGAACGATCGATCATGACTCGGAGATACTTACTTTTTGTGATGTTCTCGCCCTGATTGATCTCGGCGAAAAGTGCGCTTCTATCGTCATTGATTGCCGGTGCAGGATCGGCCATAGGCATCATGCACGGTGGTGGTGGAGGTGGAATGCAAGCCGCCGGTCCTCCTGCTCCTGATTTCGCCCAAACCAAACCTGTAGTATGTTGCTGCCGCACGTATTGCTGGAGGTCTGTCAAAGTTTTCACCCAGGCTCTGCACCATTCAACGTGCGTTTTGTCCCTAAAAGTTTTTATTACAACTATATAATAATTTGTACAGCATAATTATTTAATAAAATAACATTTTTTAATTTTTAAAAGAAGTGCTTATATTGTAGTTTTCTTCAAATAATTAAGAACGTCGCCATGTAAAAACGTAACTGCACATTACAATACTTCTTTCGCAGAAAAATATACTCCAGAGTATCATGCGTAATTGATTCCAACAGAAATTAAATTAAAACTAATAAAACCTCTTCTTTCAGCAAGTGCATCTCAAGAGTTCGAAACGCAACTTCGCAGATTAGTTTTCTTTGATTTGCACGATTCATCCAATGAATTTCAATGCAACCTCGATCCCATTAAGCCCGGCATGCTCATAAAATATTCATACGAGCGCTCCTAATAACCGCGAGTCATCGAGAGCTATCTCCCCGAATACTAACTTCTCCTTCCAGTCTTTGAGGACGCGGTTGGTGTAGAACTGTCCAGCGTCGTTCATCTCCTTGATGTAGGGGGCCGGAGTGGGCGAAACAGCGACCCAGCCGAGGGCCGGTATGCTCTCGCTGATGGCGGAGAGGTGATTGAAGAACGGGGAGCCGCGGTGCTTCTCGCGGAACTCCTGGATCTCCTGGATCTGAGTGGAGGTCGGGCCCAGAAGGGATACCTGCTCCGACTGCTGCGTTGGCGCTGGGCGCGAGGCTGCTGTCTTTATGAACTGCAGCTGAATTCTGTAGGCCGGAAAATTTTTGTTAATGTTGAATTTTCTAAGTTTAACTTTTAAATTAATTTTGAAAGTCTGCAGCTGCATCTTGTGAAATACGTGCTTTTTAATAATTATAATGTAGTTTGAGAGTTTTTAATGAGCAAGCTTTGATATGGTCTGATGTTTTCAGTTAATGATATAGTTATTTTTATGTTAATACGAAAATCTTTTGCAAATCACTGAACTTTCATAAAAGTTTCTCCCGATTTAGGTCGTGGAATAACTTTTATTACTTGAGAGGATTAAGATATACGTTTACGACTACAAAGAAAGTTTCATTCTTCTGTAACAACTTTCTTTTTATATTAGAGCTAATCAGAAACTACAAGATTGACTAAAACATTTCGATATAGAAAAATCAAATACTTTCAAAAATCTTTCACAATAAAACAATGTAGGACATAGAATTTCAGGAAAACGTGTTTTAAAAAAACAAATCAATAGTGACCTTTTGCAGATATTTTGATTTCAATTCTTGTATAAATAAAGTAACATACTCAAAAATTAATTGAAGAGATAATGACTTAATTGAATTTTGCAAATTTTGTCTCTTAAAATATTATTAATTCAATTAATTTATTATCAGTTCAATTTAATTGAATGTACGATCATTACAAACTTATAATTCGGTTCTTCATCTTCAATCAATCTCTTGCAGTAGATAACAAACATCGATCAAAGAACTTTGAATAATCATTTGATTCGTAGATAAGATACTAAAATAACTTTAGAAAAACCAGCAAATACGTCTTTTATTTCAACAGTATCACCGGCTTCAAATAAAATGCCGTTGAAAACTGAAAGAATCCCGCGCCAAAAGTCCCGTGAAAAGCGCGAAAAAAAAAATTCTACTCACTGAAAAGCCTTCTCGACGAGCTGGCAATGGCTGGCGACATCGCCGCCGATCTTCTTGCTGAGCTGAATGTACTCCCGGACCGGCCCGGCCAGGATGTCCTCGTAGCCCGCGACGGACATGCTCTTAAGTACCTCGACGACGGAGGCGACCGAGGACAGGGTGGACTCGCGGGAGCTCGAGCTCGACGACTGGGACGACTCGGCCGGCAGTGACTCCTCGGTGAGCGAGAGCGAGCGCTCGGGCGACGGCGACTTGGTCTGTACGGCGATCTCCTGCGTCTGCGGCGGCGGCGGGTGAGCGGCTACGACGACGGCTGCGGCGGCGGCGGCTGCGGCTGCTGTCGACACCTGCTCCAGGCGCTTGGTCACGTTCTCCAGGCGACTCACCAGCTCCTCCAGGTGCTCTTCGCGGTCGTCGTGCTCGCAGCCTAAGGGAAAGAGCAACTGGGTTTTTAGATCTACACTTTTTTTTTTTTTTGGAGGGCTTTTTCCCCGGCGAGGGGAGGAAATCGTGACATTTTTCTTTTCGCGTCTAGTGGCGCGGCTTTTTTTTTTGCTCGAAATCAGGTTTGGATATGGAAGCTTTTGTAATTAATCACGCTTGCGTTCAATATTTAATAATTTAATGAAAATTAGGGAGTACGTTCGCAGGTCAGCTTTAATACGTGCCTCCAATTCAATTACGCGTTCAATTTGTGTAAAAACTCATAATTAAAATTTTCGTTAGCTTAAAGTAAATTCTAGTTAAGAAACTGATTTTCTAGCGAGTCCGTGCCGAGCTCGAGTGTGTAGCTGCAGACGCACCGATGCGCGGCTAATGAGGCTCGATTTCAACTTTCAAAACGGAAAAAAAATCTCGAAAGTTCGCTGAAAATTTAAATTTATTTCGCGAACCGCCGCGGCCGATAATAATCTGGAAGAAGCAGCTTTCCTACTACTACTAATAACTATCTCGCTTTATCTCGGCGAACGAAAAATAAATGAGAAAGCATGCGAGAAGCAGCATCCTCGTGTAGAAAAAATGGTGTTAAGTATTACGAAAATTTGGAATCAAAGCCAGGGTGACGTAAATATAGCGCAAAATATAAATAAGTCGCGCGTCTGTTCTCCGCCACTGTTCTCGCTCCGGCATAATATGTCGTCAGGCGAAAAATTAGCCAGTTCCCCCCCCCCCCCCCCCCCCCGTTCGATAAGCGCGGCGCACGCTCGAATTTTTAATCCTTTCAAACGCTCTTGTTTATCGACGTATTTACGGGCCAATAGCGAGGCGGCAGCGGGGCTAAAGTTGCGCCGAGTTATTCATTGTTTTTGTAAATAATGGCGCTTTTTAGAGCGCGCCTCAGAAAGCTTTTAGTTGGGTAAACAATTAATTTCACACTCTCCTCCTGCCGAAGATAGTTTGCAAAAATAAGAAAAGCTTCCCGAACGCGCGAACTACCTCGAAAGAGAGCGCACTCGACGAACCTCCGGCTCCGACGTGTGTATAACCTCCTCACTTTGCAACGAAATCACTGTATCCCAAGAAGCAGGAACGAGGCGGGCAGTAACCGAAAAACTATACGGTGTCCCGCGCGAAAACCACCGCGCAGCGCGGCTCTTCCTCGAAAAATACGGTAATCTCACTCGACGCCGTTGAAGGAAGGCGACACGGATGGACTGGGAAGACAGCGCGCTCGAGCGCTCGAGTGCCCGTCGCTCGCGAGCAGCTCGGGAAAGTGGAAAGAGAGCACTCTATTATTAGAGAATGCGCGTGGGTGGAAATTCGCGCGCGGAGGGAATAATATAAAAGATTCACGGCGCGCTTGTGATTTTGGCTGCGCGTTTTTTTTTTTTTTTTTTTTGCTTTTGTTCGATAAGTCGACCGCGACGGATTTGTTAATTCCGGGGCGATCGCGGGGGATCAGTGCCGGCCGATTACGGATAAGGCTCAATCGCGTGGTCGTCGGTTTTGTATGTCGTCCAAGAATCAGTGTATAATAAGAGCAGTTCGCTGCGGTTGTGGTGACGGGTAGATGCACAAGCTGTGACTAATTATTTTGGCGAAACTAATATTTGCTTGCGAGTTTAAACAAACTTAAATACAATTTTGCTGCTTTATTTAAATTGTAGGTTTTGCATGCAGAAGCGAAAGAGACGAGTTTAAGGCGTTTATTTGTGGCCGGTGGATGTTAAATTTGATTCAAATAGAGCTGTAAATAACTGAAGCCAAATTATGCAGCCTATCTCAATGAACCGGGGAGGTGATGTATTTATATGAATCTGCTACTGAAATAACTCAATCGATAACGGGATGTCACTTGTATCCGCGCATTAATTAATTTAATTATTTTCATATCCAATTTATCTCTTTTCTCGCCCATTCTTTTAAAATTAAGTACTATGTACAATCGGCACAAAATGTGGGTTATTTAAATTTTCTTGAAATAACTTTTTTTTAAATTACAAAGTGTAAATTACACAATTCTGATGCATTGCGTTGATCGAAATAAAAATATTTTCATGACGTTCGGTATTTCATTTTAAAATCTTACAGAATAAGGAAAATGAAAACTTGAGCAAATTGCTGTGGCAACGTGCCAAGTGGTTTAAACGCTTAAAAATTGATCTTCGGGCTTTTGGGGAAAATATGGGAAATTAGGTTCAATCCCGTATAAGAAGTATAAATTAAAATTAAATGTACATAAACGAGAGTAACAAATAAAATCACGTTGAATAAAATATATTATTTTTTTTAAATATGCATCTAGATTTCGAAAGAATTGCTCAATTCGGTTAAATAATAAATTTGAATAAGAAAATTTTCAGAAATTCAATAGTACTTAGATTTTATGCAGCTATCTAGTTTTGCATAGCTTTCAAAATTCTTAAAAACAAAAATAACATTCGTTCCGATTTAAAAATAACAATTTGATATCCAAGAATTTTCGATAACCATCTCCGTATGTGAGCTTAGAAAGTTTTAAAGGTAAATGCCTCTTATCTCATAAATATCGAAACACGAACCTAATAAAAGCTTTTACGACTTTTCCAAGTCATTCCGACTGCACGCGCATCCTTTTTCCGATATCGCACTCAGCTGGATTAATAATACACTCCAGGAAAAGGGAAACGCACTTCCATCTCGAGCGATCAAAACTTGAACATAGAAAAGCAAGACTGTGCAAACTGCATTTTAAAATTCAATATCGCAATTTCGCGCACAGACCTTAGGGTCTAATTAGGAAGCATAAGTAAATTGGGCGAGACGCTGCGGTACCCTAAGTTAATTCAGGCCTTCCGCCTGCAGAAGAGGCTCGGTCTGAACGAATTAATTTGTAAGTCCGCTCCGAAGGATTAAAGCGCTCCATCGGGCTTTAAAGCGCCGAAGCCTTTAAAGTTCGAGGAATCCGGTTTTAAAATGCATAGATATATTGATTGTCCGAGTGGCGTTATTTAAAAAAAAGAGAGCGCATTAAAAGGCCTGTCGGAAGTCCCTATCGCCTTTCTCGTTACGAGCTATCAGGTTTTAATTTCCATACGCTCTCGTACAATCTCCCGTCGTTCGCCCTGCACTCGAAAAAATACAGAAAAATAAGCATTTCAATCGAGCGAGGGTTATAATGAGAAACCGTTTTGCAATTTAACCCAGTTCTCTGACATCCGTTTAATCCCTCTCAATAAGCTAAGCTTTTCCAGATCAAAGCTTATCCGTGTCTTTCGTTCGCAGTAACATTTTTAATCTGTCTTTTTTCTCTTTTGATGGAAATCTTACGAGAGGAAATGGTTTGAAAATTCAAATGGTGTCTATATCGATTATCAACTGTCCGATGAAGTTCAAGTCACAAAATAGTAAAAAAGTTTACTAAATACATATCATGTTTTTTTTTTATGATATTATATTTGCCTTTCTCTATTTTAACACGGCCGAAAAATAATCTATTTAACTCTTAAGGTTTTTCAACGGAATAAAAATTGATAAGAGGTCGAAGATTAAATATGCTGTATACACTGACTGAAAAATTTTTTAATTCAGATAATATGCAGTAACTATATAAATAATGTCCAATATCAGGAAAGTCAACGAAAAAAAAATGATAAATTTCTTTTGTATAAAAAACAAAATCTTTTTCTACCACGCTACGCTGCTGCAGTTAGATTAAATTGAACGTACGTAATTGATTTTACAGGGAGCACTGAAAAAACTAATTTAATTCCGCCTCAACGAAAGAGGTCACACGAAACAGTTTTTTCACAATTATCCCTATCAAAATAGTCAATGCGATTAGTTAACAATTTAACTATACCCCTGAGTTTCGTACGTTAAGAAGGGTTTACGCACATATAAGTGTAAATTATTAGATTATCTGACAAGGAGAACACATGACATATGAGTAATGGATTTTCCTGTAACTTTGGGATATGTTTTCTAATGTTAAAATATGAAGGAAGCCGCGTCCGTTCGGCCTAACGCTCGATTTTTCAAAAGTTATGTGCTCTTTTAGCAAAAATCTAAGAAAAATCGATTTTTGTTTAATCACGTATAACTTCTCAATTATTAACGATACAGTATTTTAACTCCCCGCATTTGAAAGGTGAGATCAAATC
>UCOM01001685.1:0-36576 GCA_900474385.1 Ormyrus pomaceus
ACTTTTAACTTATTCAATATTTCCGGCAAGATATAAATAATTTTAATAACTTTTTTTCGAAATATTTATCTATACATATTATTTATAAATAGATAAAAGTGAGTAGAAATTGGGACATGAGTAGAAATTGGGACATTTACCTTATATTTAAGTTAAAAATTAAGATACAATTTCAAATTATGATAAATTACAAATATAATCATAATAGATCTCAATTGACCGTACTTCTGCTTCTGCCTGTCTGCTTGAAGTGTTTGATTTTGTATATGCGTGTGGTTCGGGAGTTTCATCGCGAGAGGCAGCACTCAAGTTACTCCATTTTTTCCGGGGGCGTTAGCAATCTCGCTATTCATCTCTATCCATAATTTATTTCGCGACCACCAGTCATACTTTTTGTTTTTTGTGGGTCTCTATTATTTTAGACGAGACGCCATCACCCTGTATAATGTCCAACTTTGTCGACGGAAGCTCCGTCGATAAGCAAAGAATTTACCAGTGGAGCTCGCTGCTTCGCCCAGATCGATAGCTGGATATTTGAGCAACGGAGCTGCGTGTGTGTATCATATATATATATTACCGACCTACATTTACCCGGGCATAATATATATAGGTGCGCGTCGAATCGGTCAATTCTCCCCCCAGATGATGAAATTCCCCCTAGTCAGCGAGTCTCACCTACACTATCTCAGATGGTGGTAAAAAAACCAAACTAGGGGGAGAGAGACGAAACTCCAGAGCTCCCTCTACAGCAACATAGACTCGTCCCGACTTGTACTTCCATTGTATACGGTATACCTGCCAATGGAAAAAAAGCGACGATCGCTGGTGTGGATTATAGTTAGTGCTTCCATTGTTCCCGCCAAAGCTGCATTTCCGCGAGGTACCTACATTATAGCTGATAGATCGTAAAGCGAACTGGCTCTTAACATGGCCGAATTTTGATTCGACCGAGTCGCATCGTGTTTTGCGCAGGAGCAGTGCAGCAACAGCACAGCACCTAATCGGCTGCTCCCCTCGCGATATACATATAGAAAGGGACACTAGGCATTCTCGCGAGTGTGTTGGTGGTACAACAGTAGCAGCAGCGCACTCGTCTGGAACTGACGCAAGGAGCGCGAGAGAGAGAGAGAGAGTAGCTCGAAGCATCATCCCCGGGCCAGCTCCCATGTTCCCACGAAGACGTCGACGTTCACGCGTAGATGCGCCAGTCTCGTTGATGCGTCCGCTCCGGAGGAGCAAATACCAGATCGTTTTTACGAAAGTGACCCTGCCCAGCAGGAGACGAGTTTCCAGCCTATGACGGATCATCGCTGTGAATAGGTGAGCTGATTTTCCTTGATATTTCGATTCGTTAAGGGACTGACTGATATAAGGTTTTTTGTTTCTCGCGGAGTGCGCGACTAGGACGCACAACGCTTCTCGAATGTAGAAACAGATCTTCGTCGATGGGTAGCTGGCGAGGGAGAGAGCGGGTTTACTTAACGCGTTATTTTCGTCGATATTGTGGCATCTCGCAGACACTCAGCCCTAATGGCTCTTGTTTACCTTTGTAAGACTTCTTACCAGTATGGCTACTCATCTCCAGGAGAACCGTTCACCAAAGAAATGAATAAAAATTTTTGCTAAAGGATTTAGTAGAATGCTTGGATACTCAGAGATGCAGTAGAAAGCATCTGTTTTGCTTAAAAATACTCAAGTGTTTGACATTCTATTTAACATATGTATCAGTTGCTCTTTGTAGGTATCTATGCACTGCTGCTCATTGTGGACTCTTTGTTGGGTATTCTGGACGAACTAATTCAGACTCAAGTGATAATACCCGTAGCAGTAGAGCAACTGAAAGTTAAAAATATATTATCATAAAGTGTGCAACACACCTTTCAACATATTGAACTGCTACTTGACTTATGTGGAATTTTATAATCTTGCAGCTCTCTTGTATTTTTAAGGGAATACATGTATATATAAATCTACCGAATATTCTTGAATCTTTTAAAAATACAGCACACTTTTCAAGAATTAGATTAAAATTACCTAATCCAAGATGGCTGCTACATAAATGTCTTAAGAAGCTATATAAGTGAATGTTTATAATATTTATTGATAACATATCAAACAATATTATCTATGAATATTAAATATCGTTAACATGAAAAAAATCAATTTATTATTAATAAAATATCTAAGAAGTATAATGAATGTTAAAAAATTTTTAAAAAGTAACGCCATGTTTAACATTTCTCAACTCAATATATCACCTGAATATGACTTATTAAAGTCTTACAATACTTATAAAAACAACATAAAAAACTAGGGTTGGTAATAATGAGTTATAGTATTTATCTTTCTCTTGCAGTCTCACCTTAATTTTATGTAAAAATAGAAATATGATTTGTGTTTAATTCTATTTATGACTTTTGCAGATTATCAAATTAATAATCATGGTGGAAAGTGGCAGAGAATACGTTCTTCAGTGGCCTGGCCATGCAGCATATGTTACAGAAAGATTTAGCGGACTATTGGCTAGACAATCATTGGTTGATGTTACACTCATATGTGATGAACAAAAATTAAGAGTTCATAAATTAGTACTAGCTTCCGCCAGTCTCTACTTTGAGGTGTGTATGGCTTTTTAATTTCAATTTGCACTTGTACTTTTTGTGACTGCATATTAAAAATTGACCATTTGAATCTAGGTCATCAGTAAGCGATGCTTAATTAGTATTAGATACAATAGCATTAGATACCATAACATTAGATACAATAATATTAGATACAATAGCATTAGATACACTTTAGGATTGTATATATTCAGTTATATTAAAAAATCTTCAAAAAATGATGCAAATAAAGCATCAGTCATGAAACTATAAAACTAATTTTTACATAATATGCACGTTAACTAAATAAATTTATGCTTTATTAAAATATATTTTTTTTAACAGGAATTGTTGAAGGAAGAGCTTGGTTCTGAACCCATTATACTTCTTAGGGACTTAGACTTTAATATTCTAAAGGCTATGATTGAATTTATGTACTGTGGTGAAACTACAGTATCACACATCGTTTTGCCATCACTATTAACAGCTGCTAGATCATTTAAAGTAAGTATCTAAGAAAATTTTAGCAAGCATTATATATGCAATAACTTACTGAATAAATTTTCTCTAACATGCGTGTTTTTACTTTGTTTATTAGGTTAAAGAATTAGAATCTCTTGTAGAAAAAATGGTTGGATCACCCACCCAAGACCATAACGACAATGAGGAAGAGTACTTGTCAAAGGACGTTGGAAATACAGGACGCGTCAACGGCGTATTAAGTAATGATGACAATGGCATTCGCGTAAGTTTCACAAATAAGCATACGAACAACGGTCAATCGACGTTTGGCGCAGCAGACAGTAGTGATTCTGAAACGGAGAAAAATTATCTACAACCAACTATGTCTGACAATCTCAGTGCAAGCTTCTTTTATGAAGAAAATAACTGTAACAAACTAAAGAACCAGAAAGACTATAAGAAGAACAAACCCACATCCTTTCCTACAACAATTATAATAAGCGAAATTGCAAACAATACGATGAGTGATAAAAATTCTGATAGAGAAAAGTCAGTCGAATCTGCGAGCGGCTCAACGTCGTCGAGCCTCGACTCCGAACAAACTGAAAAAGAATCGGAGAGCATCCTATATGAAAGATGCTGTAATTACATAAACAATGGCTATGCTAAAAACGAAGATCGCTCTCAAGTGTATATAGAAGCCGACAGTACACCAATGGACCAAGAGGTAAATCGTGTGGGACAATGTTCCAAGGTGTACACGCACAAAAAGCGTAAAGTCAATAATGGTGAAAATAATGCAGTGAAAAAACACATGTTTATTGAAAAGATGCCATCACAACCCTCGCCTCCGAATCACATAGACTTGGTCGAGGAATCGTCGAATGATGAAACTCCTGTAACCTTAGAAACGAATTTAGAATCCGAAAGCACTAATTATTTACTCAGCTTTAGTAATGAGAGTATACAATCTATAGTGGGTTGCTCGTTAAATGAGTTTTGTAGTTCGAATTCTTACGACTTGTTGAATGCCAGAACTCATTTGACAACTAATATGAATGAAAAAGGTAAAACTGTCGTAGAGGAAAGCCACCGACCTGCGGCACTTAGAAGAAGTGAACGTATACATCAACAGGAGAGTGAAGAAACCTTTTCCCGTAGAAGAATAAAAAAATCTAAGCTCAGAGATGATAAAAAAAGTAAATCATCAAGGAATATGAAATTGTTTCAAGGAGCAAAACGTAAAAATAAGGAATTAGAACGCAAAGTTCCTAATGTAAAAGTAATTGTGACTGCGTCTACATCGACGTCGCCACCGTCAACAAAAAAGAGTCACTCACGCTCTTTACGTAAAAGTTCAAAACCTGGGCGCTGCCCTAGTTCAAAAAATAATTTATCGAAAAATGAAAAGGAAGTACACGGTAACAAATCAAAAGCTGTCAATTCTGAAAAGGGAGAATCTGTTTCTACCAGTGATCATTTTTACGATGTGCCGACAAGGACGTATAGAAGTTCAACAGTAAATCGAGCTTTATGGGGAGATATGTCAGATGTAGCCGAAGATGGTGAAATTAACGACGAATTTCTAGAATACTGCACGAGTGCAGAAATTCCTTTTGCTGTAGGCTTATTACCCTTACGAGCTGCCCTTGAGAGAATGCAAAATACTTTGGATCATCAGCCAAGGAAAACACGTTCCTCAGTAGCTTCGATAAAATTAGATTCAAACAACCTGAAGAGGAAGTACAATGGTCATTGTGATGTTCCTTCGACCCCTAAGAAGCAACATACGAGCTTATGCGCAGCGGATGAGAAGTCTAGCAGTGCATTTTATCATATTGAGATAAGATCATCAGCAGGGTGTTCAAAACCTCGAAAAAGGTCGCTTTCCGATGGTGCAAATAATGTGGGGCACTCCACTGTCAGTGGAAGGCCATAATGTAACTCTTGATGTTTCTTCAAAACTTAGGTTGTCAGGCCATATGTACATTTAAAGGTTTCTGTAAAATGACACTCTTAGTTTATTTATCAAATTTTTTGTAATTACTTTTTTTTTATAAAACTAACTCGCAACATAACAGCCATATGGTGCGAAATATTTTTGTATTCTACTTAATCAAAGTAAAAAAAACTTGTCTATTTATTATGTTAAATCTACATCTAACTAACTTCAATCTTGTTTCAATTATGATAATTGTATTTAATATAAAATAATTTTGGTCAAACCATTAAAAATCGTTTAATTTAATTAAGTCGCTAAAAAAACTATAAATGTACACTCATCGCTAATTTAACAAAATTAAATTACAATGTTAAAAAAATGTAAGTTTCTTATATAATAACGTTCATAAATGTTATTTATTTTCAAAATAGTAGCATGAGATATTAATAAAATTTATCGATACATGTGATATAGAGTAATTAATATTAATAACGAATAAAATCTGGTTATTTTGAATAATTTTAAAAACAATTATTGGCTTTCAAACATGCGTTACTGTTGCAATGTACTTAGCATTTTTTAAATTGCTATTCACACTTAATTTTTGAAGTAATGAGAGAAAGAGAAAGTATAATAGCATTGTACTATGTAATTTTTCAAACAGTATTAAAAAAATTGGTGATATTACAAATACGATTCATTTTTAAATCTATTAAAAAATCGAAACCTGTCATTTTATACATTAAAACGAAAATACTAAATAAACAAATAGTGTCATGAAGAAGAAATAGTGCCTATTTTGAAATAATAAAAGGCCATCCTATGAATTTCAGATATACATTATTACTAAATGAAAGCTTGAAAAATTCGTCTTTCAATGTTAATCGAAACATCTGACCAGCTGGTTTCGATTTTTATCTAGCAAAATAACCATTTAAGATGTTGAAAAATTGATCTTATTAACTATAAGTTAAATGATCTTTTACAATTTATAATACAAAATTTTAAGTAATGTCAATGTTTTAAGGATTGTTACTTAAAAATGTATGAAGATTTAATGGGTCTGAATAGTACAATCACAATATTAGAATGTCAAAAATGATTTTTGTGTCAATCTGTAAAGATGCATGCAATTGATGTATGTGATCTTACCTTGTCAAAATATCAATTAAGTCCATATATAACTATTGAATGACAGACTATACCCAGTGACCCAATTGATGTAACTACTAGCCAACAATCGTGTTTTTTTCTGCTATAAATTTGTTATTTTGTACATTAATGTATGTACTATTAATCATATGTACTATTAAGTAAATATAAATCAGATATGTAGCCCTTAAGTAAACAGGTGATCCAACAATATGTGGCGCTTAAATGTATATAATAAGATTGTTCTATAATTGTCATTTCATTATAACTATTAGTTCTATTTTATTATTTTATTAATATTATTATCGTTACTAAAATTATCATCATCACAACGTACAGACGTACAAATGTTATGAATATTTTTTTAATAAAATTTTATATTGCAGTAACTGTACTTCGATTGTCTATTTCTTGAGATATTATTAAATATATTAAATTTTTAAGTATCTTTGTTAAAATGTTGAGTACATTATTGAAATTCCAAATATACCATTATCCCCTCTATAAAAATATTACTTACAATTAGTTTTAAAATTTATTTTTTAACTCGTGATGAAAAAGTGAATAATATTTTAAAATACTTGTTCTATATTTAAATACAAATAAATAGTAAATACTGTATTTATAAATTTTACATTTATAAAATTCAAAATGCAGTCAATGTTTAATTATTTAATGAATCGACTTTGTAAATAGCGTTTTTCCAAAACTAAAATATTTATTAGATTTTTATAGTCACGAGTATATAAAAAATTCAACTTTCTCTTTCTCTTTCTCGATATTTTATACTTTATTTTCTTTTAATGTAAAAATCGTTTTCACTTATACGTTTGATCAATTGGAATACGAGAAAAAAATTCGAAGGAAAGCCATCAAGCATTTCCGTACATCGTTCCTTTTACTCTTCCCCAGATGCAATTTTTTTTTATCCTGCAATCGTAGTAAAACAGCATAATTGCTCATTGTAATTTCGTACGTGCGCATGCAATTCTTTTATGCGTACTATACAGCTGACTATCTCGTGTAATCCGTCGACTGCAAAGTACAAACTGCAACGGTGGATTGTGGAATGTGCGTGACGCCTCAACAGAGGGGGAAAATACGCTGCAGCATGGCGTTCATGAAGCTGCATTACCGATTGAGTGCTTGTCGGTATTACAAAACTCGAGGGCAGTCCAGGGTTATGCCGGCGGCGCTTTTTCGATCGCGTGTGATTTTAAGAAAACAGAGGCCTATAACATTATACGCAATGTGCAGCACGTTATTTATTCTCCTTTTCTTACGTCTCCATCGCGCTCCGCGCGCGCAGGCGCTCCCTTTCTAGAGCTCTTTCTCTCTCACTCCGTTGGTACATATCTACTACACACAAATTTTACATACGTTCAGCTATCACAGGACACTGTATAGACGAGGTTCGATGCATAGAAGAGTGGCTAGCTGAGCGGAAGAAGAAAGAAAAATAAGACGAATGTGCCAGTACGTATAGAGATATACAGAGAGCGGCGCGCGCACGAAAATCACACAACGAAGGAAGAAGCAAAGGCTAGAGGAAGGAGCGGACGAAGAAGCAGCGAAAAGAGAGAGCGGCGGTAGTGGCGACGGCGGCGGCGGCGGCGGCGCGGCCAGCAGTAGTTCTATGTGCGTAAAGATAAAGAGAGAAGTCGGTTGTGGTGTGTCGGCGCGGCGTTGACGGTGAGTGGACGGTGTCGCACTTCTGCTTCCTCGTGGGTGCCGTGTGTCCAGAGAAGTATACACAAGATCAAGGCACGCTCAGGGCCGACGCATCGAAGGACCGTCGGGCAGTGAATCTTTTCTCTTTGGAGAAAAACACGGTGGCCGTAAGAAAAGAAGAGGCGGAGGAGAGAGAGAGAGATTGCTGTGTGCGTCGTTCCGGCGCACGAGTATTATAGGCCAGTGCAAGTGCGCGCCTGACCTGACCCCCCGATAGAACCTACTGCTTCGAGAGAAAGAGGAATAGAAAGAGACAGAGAAGAACAGTAGAAGAGAGCACGGCGAGTGTGTGATTCGAGAGAGGCAGCAGCCACGCGAGTCTGTGCACCACCGCTCGACAGGAGGCGAAAGAGCGGTACACAACAGTTGACGAAAAGCGCGACATCGGGAGAAGAGTCATCGACGGGCCAGCATCGCAATGGAGAAGCGAATAGAACTCGAGAAGCGGGGCAGGAAACCTGCGGAAGTAAGTTATACCCGCTTTCCCGGGGCGCCGTGCTTTCAAAGCCGCCCGCGCTCCCTTATGCGTAATCTGCGCGCTGCAACCGCTTTGCCCTCCTCCAACCTCCTCCTTTCTCGCTTCGTCTTTCCAAACAGCCCCGTGTACAGGCCCGTGTGTCGCGAGTGTTTACGTCGAAATCGAAACTCGCTTATCGAGAGAAAAATGAGAACTGAGCCCGGAGTACGTGCGTCTTGGTTGTCGTCGCCGAGGCGAAAAAGAAGCATGGCGCGGCAAAGCGCGCGTGTGTCTCCGCTGCGAGGACACACGTACACTCGCGTTCTTTCTCCCTCCGTTTTACTCCGTACCTTCGTGCTCTATTGCCTTTTCTCTCTCGGCTCGTCCGCTCCCGTTCATCCATATGCGTTGTATTTACGCGCAGGAATCGACCGATTAAAAAAATCCCGCTCTACAGTGCTCCGCTCCCGGTGCACCTGTTTTCCAGCTTAGCTACTCCCGGCGGTCCCGTCGATTTCGAGGCTTTCGCGAGCATCGGACTCGCTTCTGAACGACAGAAGTGCAGCCGGTCTTTTTATTGGGTCAAGGTTCGAACTGGATCAGCGGTCACCGCTGCGCCTTTCGGTCGCGTTTAGTTTCTAATGGCGCATCGGCCGGGCAAAAATCGCTTCCCGAGCGAGCTCCGGAACGATCGATCTGTCCAGCCGAAGCTTCGGAAATCCCGATCGATCGCGGGGAGATTTCGGATTTCCGTCGATCGTTTCTTTGAACTTGAGCACGTCCCCGCGGTGGTGCTGGTGGTGGTGCCACGCCGAGTCGTGAGCCCGTCTATTGCGCATGTGCGAGCTGATGAGCGCGCACGTCTAAATTGTCCGCGAGCAGGAAATCGGTCGAAAGCGATTGCTTTCTTTACGGTTTGAAGCTGAATCGACGTCGGTGCGTCGGTCCCCGTTAGCAACAAGTTCCGGCAGGCCATTTTCGCGAGCGGCGATGAAGTAGGCGTCGGGGGCGCGGGAAACGGTCGAACGTCGTCACGGCCATATTGGACGAGTCCACTTCAGGCAGCACGTTGCCGCTGCACAGTGGCGTTCTCCTTCCCAAAGCAGGCACCTGCCTCTCTCCCTCTCTCTCTCTCTCTCTCTCTCTCTCTCTCTTTTTCCCTACTCGTCGATTGAAGTCCGACTCTGGGCAGCGACGGTCGGGCCGAATCTTCGAGGTTAGGACTTGTGGATCCAAAGTCACAATGCAGCGGCGCCGACGACGCAGAACGCGTGGGCGTGTTGATGATTCCCGCGAGCATCGTGGCTGCGCGCACGCTCGCACTCGTCGTTTTGTCAGTGGCGTAACCGTGTTACCGGGTGCCCCTCCTTTTCTCTCGTCTTATTACGGACGCTGCGCGCCTTGGCACACAGTCCATCCTTTTTTTTTTTTATTTCGCTGCGAATTATATATGCGAGATTGTGCGCAGTTTCGGGGCTAGCTAAGCATTTTATTGTTATAATTATTTTTTTTATCTTTTTCTAATTTCAAAATTATTTAAGACCCCTTACTTTTGAAGATAGTAATTCCAAATAATCTTTTACGACACTTTCATGTTCGATTAAAGAAAGTTCGTCTTACGGTAAAATTCCTTTTCGTTTTCACTTCGTCGACCAGTCAGTTACTTAGAATTCTTTAAGGAGCAGTTCCAAGAAGTTACACAAATGTAATTCGAAAAACAAATAGCTCTCAAAAATGCATCCAAAATCCAATGATTTTACAAACCAATGAATTTATAATCATCATTTGCCTAATCGACGAATAAGTGAATCTAAAAATCGGTCGGTAAACTCGAACCCGCGATCAAGGAACTAACGAAAAGTACTACTGGAGTCGAGTGTACATTAAACGGTAATTACTTCGCGCTCGCTGAACTTCGGCGTTGCAAGCAACCCGAGAGCGAGGCCGGCCTGAAAACACCAAGCAAACGCTCGCAGGAAGGATTATTAATATGCCCGATGTGCATATATTAATAATAGTATCGCGCAATAATAGTCGAGGCGAGCGAGAAGAGGAAGGATGAATTGAAAATCGATAGTGTCCCGCGGCGGGGGGCCTCTCGAGATTGGCGCCTCCCCGACCTTGATTACGTCCCGACACACGCTTATGCCTGGCGGCAGGTGTACTCCGATTTTTCCGATCGGGAGATGTAGCTTTTCACCGACGGCCGAGGAGCTCGCGTTCCACCGCCGCCTCTGGCCGCTGCGCCCTGATAAAGAGAACGCGGCTTTTAATTATTCGAGCGCTGGCCGCCCGACGACTATTACACTTTGTTCTTAACTGGTCGTCCTTAATTAAAGGCTGGGACGTTGTCGATAAGCAAGGTTTTCGCTCCCTCTAATGTATAACGGAGGCGTTGGAGCTTCGTCCGCGAACAGCTGGGAAAATTGACCGAAAACCCGAGCGATTGTTGGCGTAAAAATAGATTGAGAAAATGAGTTTATCGGAGATGAGCGCTCAGAGGCTGCTTGCCTATCCACCAGGGGTCAATAGCAGAACGCGTTCATTCGACGAAATCCAACAATCGCCGCATCTGACTACCGCGTAAGGAGAAGCTCAGCGACGAGGCAAAGCTCTCTCTCTCTCTCTCTCTCGCGCGCGCGGTAAGCTCAAACTAACCCCTGTCGCGCCGGTCGGCTTACGTGCACACATATCCATCCTCGGCGACTGCATCGATCGCCGAGTGCGGGTGAGAGAGAGAGAGAGCATGACGCGCCGGCTAGAAACGCCGGCTTCTGCACGGACACGTGCACGTCTTACGCGCTTATTGTCGATTTCAAAGGCCGTGGTGAAGAGGGAGGGGAGGGGGGGGGAGGGCGAACTAGGCCATACGCGCGCGGGGGTGACACCCCCCTGCGGGCTTGGGAGTCTTTCCGATTTCGTTAACCCAGATATTGTATGCAGCGTGGCGCTCATGGCTTCTATGCACCTTTCTCATTCGGCCGCTGAAAGACGGGCCAATGTCCGATGGTAAAAAAAAACCGTTCAGTATCTTGGAGAGGAAGCCCATTCAATGATCCACTCCGTATTCGTGTACGCACGTATAGACCTCGCCTTGCCCTCCCGCATCTCCGGCGTGTTCACGTGCTTTCTCCCTACTCCACGACTTCCCGACTTTCCCGTTTCAATTCTCGCGCGCATATCGACGTGTCTCCGTCGCCGACTAAATTCACGGCCTACTTGAAACAATGCCTCCCTTATCACCTGTTGACAAAAGACGCGCGAGAGCCGCTTGATTCGCCATTTTAAGTCACCCCTCTTCGCGAGATACAATTCGGAACTGGTTGCCGCGTCGGCCGATTCACCGACGACGACCGGTCCGGAAGGCAGAAGCGCAGAAGGAACAGCGGCTGCACGACGGCGGGCCAAGTCCCGGTTTTCTTTCGCTCCTCCGATCAATAAAGTGACCTATCTCAACTGCGCGACCCGCCACACCGCGTGTGCTTACGAGTGAACGTACCCACACCTGTCTGCAATGTCGCGCTGCCGCGGCCGACTCATTTGCGAATCTGTCCTGTTTGCGGAACTTTGCCGCGAATCTTGTTAAGTAAAGAAATGACGGACTAGTATACTTTAATTGATAATATTTTAACTCCTTAAATTCTGTTATTATCAGATCGGGAATATCTGATGGTCGTGTAATGCGATTTTAATAGTTCTTTCAATTTTCACGTCATTGAAAAGCGATATAAAGTTTCCTGTAAACCAGTAAAACTGGCAGATTAAACTTTCCTTACGCGAGCAATCGACTTATTTAACGCGGAACATTTACTCCCAAATCAAATCAAGTTGATGCATCCTCATTTATTTTTTTAACACAGTATTTTTAAAAACGGAAAGATCAGATTTACTAAAGCTTTTTTTTCCAGATTACAGAGTTCGTGTTGGATAATTGTAGAAGTACAAACATTGTTGGCCTGACGGACGAGTTCGTCGCTCTGGAATCACTAAGTCTCATCAACGTGGGGCTTACAAGTTTAAAAGGATTCCCCAAATTGCCGAATCTTAAAAAGGTACGGTTTAGCAAGTTTTATTTCATTTGCTGACGAGTACTAAAACTACACAATAAATTTAAATACTCTTCTCATTTCAAATGTTTTATATATATATATATTTTTTTTTCAGTTGGAACTTAGTGACAACAGAATATCAAATGGTTTAAATCTCTTACACACAAGTCCAAAATTAACTCACCTCAATCTCAGTGGCAATAGAATTAAGGATCTTGACACGCTGCAACCATTAAAAGAGTTCAAGAACTTAAAAAGCCTTGACTTATTCAACAATGAAGCGACAAATATGGACAATTACAGAGAGAAAGTATTTAATCTCATACCTAGTTTGCGATATCTTGACGGGTGAGTTGCATTTACAGACAAAAACCAAACGAGTTTCTTATTAAAAATTTTAAATTTTAGTAAACATTATTAATTTTATTCGATATTTTAACAGGTTCGACATAGATGATCGTGAAGTCGACAGTGATGGCGATGACGATGAAGTGAATGGAAACGACGATGCAGACGGCGATGCTAATGAAGATGACAGTGAAGAAGGTATTTTTTAAATAATATTTTTAAGTTTTTTACGAAAACGTTATACGTTTTTACTATATATTTATATTTAATTTCAGTATCAGACGACGATGACGATGAAGATTTGGAAGATGGAGGTGTACTTTTAGACACAGTGTACAAAGATCTCGAGGTAAATATTGAACTAATTCAGAAATGCAAACTGAATTCATTTCGTAAAAATAAAATAACGTATCGAATTTTTACTTAGGACGAAAGTGATGAAGAAGATTATGTGGTAGAAGCAGAAGAAGAGGATGACACTTTTGAGTATGATGAGGATGAAGAGGAACAAGAAGAACAACAAGAAGGTTTGCTTGCCTTTTTTATTATTTTATAAAATAAATTAGAAATCATATTAAATGTAACATGTTTCATTTTACAGAATCGTCGCCTGCACGAGGCAAAAAAAGAAAACACGAAGATACTGTAGATTCGGGGAATTAGAAGTTCGTTTACAACTTTCTAATGCTATCGAGAGAATTTAAAATTCGTTCAAATTTAAATAATGTGCCGGCGAGAGAATAGTTGGGAATCAAATTTATTGACCGACCAATGACAGACTGCAGTGAGTTGCGCAATTTTGTCAGTAGATCAAGAACTGAAAAATTGTAACATACGATTTAAAAAAGAAGTACAGCTGGAGTGAAAGCATGTGCGTATGTGCGTGTGTGCGTGTACGAAAGCGAGAATGAAAGAGAGAAAGGAGGTTCGACAAAATGCGCAAAATACGGAAGAATAATTATAAAAAGGAAGTTATAAAAAAAAGCATTAAAAAGTTGAAATGAATATAGAGAAGGGGGCATAAGTAAGGGCTGCATTCCAGCTAGACCCAACGCGCGTTTTAGTTAAACTAACGATATTTTATATACAGTATATAGTTAGAGAATTAGAGATGTTGCATAGTTTTGGCGAGAATAACATGTCTAAGATATGACTGGAGACGAGAGATAGGAAATGGGACAACAGAGTTTACTCTCTAAAGGAGCGCATTTGTCTGTTAGCTCCACTCGGCCAAAGGCTGGGCCCAAGCTGGAATGCCGCCGTCGTTAATCAGTAATAAGGTTATATAAGTTACATTTTAAATACATTATTATTGTACCATTATTAAGTGTAGAATGTATAACGAGGAACAACTTTTGTACAGGTTTACAAACCACACCCGTCGAAAAGATGCACGGTGCCGCGCTGTGATTTTTGAGACGGGAAATTTCGTATGTACAGAATACAATGTTTTAATCATGTGTTTTTTTCTTTTTTACATCTCCTCGAATTGTTCGAGTATTTTAGGATGACCTTATGTACACACTTTCAGTTTATTGACAATTTTTAGAATTAATAGTGATTCGCACTGGTCTTTTTCTACCGGGAATGAAAATTTATAACTTTATACAATTTATTGATTCTTTGTATCTCTGAAATAAAAATTCCAATTTATACGTTGCAAGATGGACCAAGCAATCGATTAATCGAGACGATTACAAAGATCGAAACAAATAAGACGGAAGCAGTGCTTCGTACGGTAACTGCTAAAAATATCTCATATCAACGACTGCTGATTATTTCGTACCTAAATAAAACGAATCGAACTCTGTCTTATAATAACACATATTATTACTTCTAAAACGAGAAGAAAAACATATTTTTCTTATAAATAAACTTATAAATAATAATTAAAAGAATAAAAAGATGTGCTATGCACAAAAATCCTTACTTTCTGTCTCAAAGATCACCCACCGGCTCCTCAGTTACTCTGACTCTGCGATTACAGATTAAGAATAGTAGATATCATTACACTTATTTTAGAACTATTACTATAAATGAGAAAGAAGCAAAGAAATGAACTTTTTGGATCTGCTTTTGCGATGATTCGACTGTGTCGTATAGTGCTGTTAAAGGCAGGTAGAGTGAAGAACAAAAGCGATAGAAAACAACGACGTTAATGCTAAGAGCGACGATGGCAAGGATTTCGGATGGAAATAAGTTGATTTAAAAAAGTTAATTGAGTGAAAATAATTGAAATAAAGGACGTAGCCGTGAATCGCGAGGCATGGAACGGTCACGTGATTAAGACCGCGAAAGATATACGCAATTACGAGCAACGTATTATATACTAGTGTGAGTGCTTAAGGAATGAGCGTGCGAGTGAGAAAGAAAAAGAAACGATTGGTTTTATAACAAAAAAAAATGCGGAGAAAAATGTAAAAAAAAGTGGAGAGATAGAGAAGAGATTTAAGACGAAGAAGAAAAAGTAAAATATGAAAAATATATTAATATACGGTAAGAAGTGGAGTTTAAAGATCGAGAAAAAAACCTGGCGCATGACTCGACGCCAGATTGGTTTATGGCCTTATCCAATATTTCCAAGACTAAAAGCAAATTTATATTAGGTACCAACTGTATGCAGCGCGCGTGTACAAGTCGAAAATTGTAAATTTTCTCGATCGGTGAACATTTGATTGTGGTTAGTGCAAAATCATTCATGATTTGCGCCTATTAAGAAATACACCCAGCGCTCCGCTGTTTATAACTTATTATCTCACAGTAACAATCAAAATGATCTGTTAACAAGCACCGATGTTCAAATTGCAATAATTAAAGCATTACTTTGAGTAACGTTGCCTCTAGAGGTAAAATAATGTTTGGAAAAACGAAGCCGATAAACGTATAGGAAAGCTCGACGAGAGAACTTTGCGCAATCTTTGAGCTTTCAGATATACTTCATGATATATATACTGACAAACATATATATATATATTTTTTTCAAAAAGAATTTTTATCTTTCTATGCTGCAAGGTTGTTCAAAGTGACATATGCTCGTCCTTAACTCGCCGGCATTGTATAATGAAATTAAAGAGTAATTAATATTTAAGTACAATAAGAAAAAATTTATTAAAGAAAAGCAAATAACTTTGAATATGAAACGATGAAAGGTTTTAAAGGAAAAGTTGAGTAAGAGCGTACCTGAAGCGAAGGGTACACTTTGACGCTGATAATTTCGAGCGACCCGCGATGCAAAGGCGCTTTTGTCAATTGTAATTTTTGGATAGACCGTATTTAAGTATAGTGGAATTTTGTCTATCGCTTTTGTGCATCATGTGTACGTATAGTTAGTTATACATTACACAACATTTCCGCGTGTCGTCCGTCTGTTTCTGTTATTAAAATGGATATTTATCAGACGTTTATTTCTTTTGAGCAATCCTCATCGCGAAATAAGAAAAGATAATTTATTAATAAAACTATTTACAAATCAATGAGTACGTTTTATATTTACTACAATCTGTAAATTTCCAATTGTTCAAGCACTGTTTTTTTTCCTTTAGGTGACTCAAAAACTTATTTGTACCTTTTGTTTTTTATGTTTGTAGTTTTGAAAAAAAAACTAGATTTAATAAAAATTAAGAAAATATTGTGCAGGACTCTTTTCAATACTTGTTATGTAAATTTTGATTTTGTTTTCGTTATCAGTTTTTTAATTACTAACCCATCTTTACTAACTATTACTAATATCGGTGAATACTTTTCTCATTCTTTGTCTTTATTTTGCATCCCTGATTTGCCAACACCCACATCCAATAACCCAGGAAAAATTGTGTCAAATCCGTTCCTTAAGAATAAAACTTGTGGAAAGCTGCCCTTGTCGTCCTGCGCTCAGTGTCGCCCGCCCATAAAGGTGAAAGTTTGAAACGACAGGCTACAGTTGCAGCTCCACTACCATCTATAAATTCGAATTTGCCACTCAACTGGTTTTCTGCCAACCGAGCGCCTCGAGACCAGCAAAGTAAGAAAACAATTCCCCCCCTTGTCCCCGCGCACACGCACGCATTCACATTCCATCAGCATGTCTGCATGTGTCCCCGGGCTCGCCGAGATTCCGCTTGAGAGCGCTGCAGCAGCAGTTGCCGCGCCTGCTGCCAGCACGAGACTCGGCCGACGGGGGGGTTCGCCATCGCGGGAGAGGAGAGGGAAAGGCTGCGAAAGAGAGAGAGAGAGGAGAGTATCGCGTGGTGCACACGGCGGAGGAGAGCGAACAGTATTCTCCGGCGCATCACTCGAAACGTCTGGCGTCGCGCGGGCACTACGGTCTCTATCAACGTATACACACGGGCAGGCAATAGAGGCGTACTTTAATACGCCGACGCGTCAACGGAGAGCCGAAAGCGAGTCCTGAGCGCGCTGCGGCCGCGACATTTTCTTGGCCACGCGCTCGTTCCCTCTTAGGACGCTGTTGCGTTTTGTGCTGTGCCCGAGGAGAGTATCGAAGAGAGAGAGAGAGAGAGGGACGCCGGTTCGATTCACCGAGTCGCCCGATTGACTTCCATTGCTGCTCTTAACGTGGCCGAGCGTCAGCTGCTTCTTCAGTGAGTTTCAGTGGTGAGCAAAGCAGACATGGCAGAGAGCAAGGGAGCACTTATTGCGAAGACTGTGCAGAAACACGCCGGCAGGGCCAAGGAAAAGGTAAGGGGCCGCGTGACATAACCTTTTCATTTTTTCGCACTCCTTATGCTCGCTGATAACGGCGGGTGGCAAGTGTAAAGAACGATAAGAAAGTCGTACATCTGTCGCTCTTGTTTACGTTCTCGCGCGGCTCTGTTTTCGCGCGCCCAGGCCCTCGATCAAACAGTTTCGCGCTAATTCAAACGAGCGAGCATAATAAATAAGGGAGAGGAGACGGCCTTACAAAATGAAGAAATAGATCAGCGACTTCTGCGTACAAAGTGAACAGTACACCGTGACGGTAATTGGAACCGGCGCTGGATCCGAGTGGCTGCGACGTCTGCAAGCGAAACTCTTGAAAATACGTAGCGACCGCAAAGTTTAGCGCACGCGAAGTCTCTTGGGCAGGTAAACAAAAGGGAAGGGCTCGATTCCGTCTCGCGTATCGGATGCTGCGCGCGGACAGGTAGACCGTCCGTCATTCGAATGCACGTGCGGCTCCCCTCCTTCCCGCTATTATAACCTAAACCTTTTTTCTCCATTCGGGCGCTCGACCTCGCGAAAATCCGGTCCACGCTGCTATTTTCACGCCGTCGTCTTCGGATCGTCTCGCGTGCGCGCGCTCGTTCCGTGCTATTTCCACGCCGCCGCCGCCGCAGCAGCCGGATTACGCAACGGCGCAGGCGGAAGGGGGTTCCATTTAAAATGACAATTACTTATGCAACTCGCGTCAATGCCGGCGGCGCGCGGCACTTAGCGCCGAAAGAGGAGACGGGAGCCCGCGCGTCCGTGTAATCGTCGCCGGAGCCGGGAGCTTCCAGACGTGGATTTCCTCCCGGACGGGACTAACGGTCCCGTGGATGTGTGCTGCTGCGCTGCCGCTCCGACTGCTCGTTTTTTCTTTTTTTTTCCGCGGCCACACCGCTCGTTCGCAGATTCGGCGGATCGTCGCTTTGGAAACGACCGACGAGTCCGAAGTGCTGAAAGGGTTATTTTTAGAATGGCTGCGGCTGTTGTTTGAAAAAAAAAAATTTTTGAAGAGAGTAAATAATTGTTCTTGCGTGCGAAAGTAAGCATTGTCTCTAGTTGACGACTGAGGCTGAAAAATATTTCTCGCTCGGCAGGCGAGAGAAGACGAGCGGTTATTTTGTTACAGAAAAAAAACTCCGGCTAAAAATATCTGCTGAGTTATTACTTTTAGTTTTACCTTTGACTCTTGGTTTTACTTTTTCATTCGCGAGACTGGGTTTTACATAAGCTCGCGCAATTCTTATCTTATTATAAATTCTATTACCTAATCTTTTAATGTGACTAAAATAATGCTCGATATGAGGTATATAAATTTGACATCGGAAGATATCGATCGTACATAGATGTATTTCTTAATTAATATAGACCCGCAAGTGAAACTCGAGTAACAAAGCGCGCAGCCTTTCTATTTACAATACGCCGCGGAGATTAAAATTTAATTACCAGCCGCAATTAAATGCCGGCTCCAAGCGAGATTCATCTTTCTTCGTTATTTTCGTTTCGCTATATAATTAGAACTGCTTTAAAGTGAAAAAAAATTATTTTAAATTTACGATCGGATTGTCACGGGTCTGGATGGAGGAAATCGCAACGGTATCGTCTCGCGCGTAAAATAAAACATAAGTAACAGTTTACAGTTACCGCGGATTACTTTGCATTCGAGCCTATCCAGTGATTTTTGTGAAATATATAGGATTCTGATAATCCGTTATTACTTTTTTTTCTGAAATCCAGAAGATCCATAAAAACGTTGCTAAATTATTCTTTGACGCAAAACATTTCAACTATATTGAATTTGTCGCTTTATATTTTCCAAAAGATTACAAGATTTATTATCAACCACTTCGGAATCAATCTTGTACACATCTTTTGAAAGTGCACTTCGTTTCCGTCTTGGTTCAATCGCTTTCCGCTGGCATGACTTTAGCACTAAACTTGCTTTTCCTCTCGAACCGTCAGCATCCATTAAACGCCTAATGAGAACTTACTTTGCTTCGGATAATTATTTCTAGTTCCTGCAGCGGCTAAAGTTACAAACGAGACGTTAAGTTAATAAAAAAGCGGCGAGCATTTTTAATGATTTTTCCCACACGGCCTCTCCTCATTCAGCTCGCTTTATTTCCATCAGTCATTAGGGAGCATCTAGCCGTGACGTATTCTCCGAACAAACGGTTTTTTCTTCTCTCTCCTTTCGCAATCGGCCGGCTATTATGCATGCACATTGCAACGAGAAATATTCGCGCAAAGCCGCGCGCGCTCGTACACCTCCGACACGACAAGGCAACATTTTTCCTCCGAGTCTGAAAAAAAATAAAAACAAGTCCGGCTCTTTCGGCGCAGGCGGCGAATCGAGAGGTAATAGAATTTATAAAAAAAAAAAAATACTTTCTCCGCGACTGTTGCGCGCTTTTTCTCATAAAATTCCGCTCGGACCGTTGCGCAATTCGCAGCGCGCGCGCCGCTTTAAGACTCTATTATCTTCCGCGCACCGAGGGCTTATTACCGTAATGACAAGGCGAGCAAAAGACGCCGAAATCGGCCGGTATAAAAGCGGGAGAAAAAGCCGGAGAGGCCGTCGCACGAAAACTAGAACCGAAAACTTTCTCTCCCGGCCCGAAACAATGCCAAACGAGCCTCCACACATCGGAGCGGGCAAAAATCATCTTCGATCCCCGATGGGGAGAGTGCATGCAGTTTAGCGGGACGCAAGGCAGCCAGGCAGGAAGGAAGAGAAACTTCAAACTCCCCCCCCCCCCCCGTCCGCGAGCGTTCGCTCGGCCGGCGGCCGATCGTTTTACCGTTCACTCCGCGCTACTATGCGTTTCAGAAAGGCTCTCTCCTCGAACGAGTTTCCACCGCGAGAGAGAGAGAGAGAGATATGGTACGTAAGCGCGCGCGCGCGTGTATATAGGATGCATGGCAAGTGCGAGATGTATATCCCAGCTGGCTGCAACGGCACCGCGGCTCTCGGCCAAGTCCGTTATGCGCGCCTGTATGCTTTTGATGAGAGCTAAGCTCGCGGGGACCTCCCGCTACCGAGAGTCTCTAAGAGGGTCTGTATGCGAACGATCGAGGATTTGTGATGTATCGATATAAGTGAAGGAAGACTCGGCCTTTCGGGGTTTTCGAATTCGGCCGGAAAAGCTCGCACCGCGCGACACGCAAGCGAAATTTCCTTTCGGTCGTCGCGCCAATGCTCGGTTCGTCGCCTCGATTAGGATTAGAATTTCCGTCCTCGCTCTCGTTCGCGCGACGAAATGTATATTGTTCAAAGTTGCCCGGAGTTTAAAGTGTCCGGCGGAATCGGCCGCGTCGTTGTCCAATAATAATAATTGGCCGCGGAGCCGTAATATCGATGCACTCTCCCCGTCGGTGACGAGGAAGATAAAAATATGCCCGAGATCTAGATCGCGGAATATATGGCACGTTCCGCCCCGAGGCGAACGCTGAAACGAAACCCTATAACGGCGTCCGCGCGCGCCTAAGAGCTCTCGCGTCCGCATCTAAACAGCTTTTCGCCGATGCGACCGTTGGCGCGAGGCTGCATCCGCGTGCTTTGACGTTTGGATAGTATAATAATAATAATAGTCGCAATTGGCGTTGGGACACTTTCTACCGGACGATACGGATTGTTTTTCTCCAAATCGATTGCCCGCCTTTTATAATCCGGGAGACGGAGCTTTGCTCTTGTCCATTTGGTTGGGATTGCGCGCGACGTTGGATGCACTCGATAGGTTGTGCACCTTTACGAAAGCGCCGTAAATACCAAACTGTACTCGTCGACATCGACTAATAAACTTGAACATGGCGACTCCGCGATGAAAAAAAAAAAGCGCGCACGTGTTCCGCCGCTCGGTCAATGAATGCTAATATACTGCAGCGCGTATACATATCGCTCGTAGCCGAGTCGATCGCGGAAATCCTGTTCGAGAAAAGAAGGGAGTAATGGACGGTGGCCATGCCGTTACTTTCTTTGAGAATGCGGGAGGAGGAGGAAGGGGAGGGGGGGGGGAGGAGGCGCCAAAGCGCCTTAGACCGTACGATCATGCTTTTATATTGGCCTCTCCGCGTGTATGATGGGTACACGTCGAAATCTCTCTTTCTCTCTGTCTCTCTCGAGAACTGCCGCTGTATCTGTGATAACTGTGTCTTTAATTCAGCGAAGCGCGATTTACAGGGGCGTCGTAACCTGCTGCTCTGCGCTTTACCGTTTTTTTTTTTTTTTCTTCTTCATTGACCCACGTGCTCTCCGATCCGCCTCTCGCCGCAGAGCCGAAAAAGAATCCCTCCCGGCGAACACGTTGCCAATATCGAGAGCCGCGTCGTCGAAAGGGTGTCGTAAGAGAATTCGCAGCGGCGTCGTACGTCATATACATATTCCCGCTCCTCGATCGTGTAATAGCGCAACAACCCGGCGCGCGGCGCTCGCGGATCTCGACCGCGTCGAAGCCCGCGCGCGTTTTACAGGCTTCCGTAGGAGAGCGCGATCAATTATGCATGCGTGGCGCGCGCGCGCGCGCCAGTCTGAAAAGGCAAGATCCAATATATCCCTGATCTTGACCGCGTAAGGCCCTAATAAGGCAATCTCGCTCGGCGGCTCTACGCCCCATCGGCGAGAGCGAGAGCAACGTAGACACGACGACGACGCACATACTGACCGGCGCGGGCCAATTAACCCCTGAAAACCGCGCGCCAAGCGCAGTCGTGGGAACCTCGTTCTCGCGTCTCCCTCCGATGAAATTCCACGCGTGGGACTCCTCTCCCCGCCCTGCAAGCGCACTCGCAGCCTAACGCGGCCGCGGAGCGTAATTCGTGGGTGTTTCAGGGCCGGTCGGCGCCCTGATGGTCCTGATGCTTCTCTCCGAGGAGGGATTTCAACGAAGGGAAACCGGTCTTTACTCCCTCTTTCTCTTTTCGGGATGTGCGCCGTGCATGCCTGCATGCCGCCTCTTTCGAATGTGCGTGAATGCGGTCCGGGTCGAGTGCGAGATTTGCGACGTGTATATATATATACGTAGCATTCCACGAGCTGCGATCAACATTTTTGGTGCACTGAAATTTTCCCGAATTTCGCGCTGCGAAAACGATCGGTTTTTCAGTGATTGACGGGTCGTTGGAATTTTTTTTTTTTTTTTTTTTTTGTAACAGTACACGAGCGCATGAATGATGCAGCGACGAAACGATGTAAAAATACGCCGTTGACGTATTCAATTTAGTCTAGTGCTGACAATTAAAAATAGCATGAATCATCAATATACACGTAAATTTCGAATTCAATTCCTCATAAATATTCGATGCGAAGTGCTACATATATAGCACGAGATAAAATTCCTGTTTCTTTAAAACTGGCCTGCACTGCAACCGTAAGAAGATGGTCAGTATTTGGATTGGGAAGTTCGAAGATCGATGAGGCGTCGCTTATTTAAGTCGGAATAAAAAGATTGGAAAGAGAGGTGGATATCCTTTAAATCGAGCCACCAAATCTACTATTTCTCTTCAACTCTCCTCTGCGTTTTAGTCAAAATATCCGTCATCACTGAATCGTTTGTTTCGAAGAGAACAAATTTTTCTTAGTTAACCGAATTGTTATTACATGTGGGTGCGCGATGCCGAACAACAACTTCCTGCCGACTGTGCGTTTTTAGAATTTAAAGCAGCTATAAATCTTTTAAACGGGCGAATTATGCACTTTATACGTATCTGTACGCTAAAACGCAAAGCACCACTGCACAACCAAGTATACTAAAACTATACATGTACTATTTTTGCAAAAGCTATATTTTTTACTAAGAAAAAAAAAAAAAAAAAACACTTTTCTAGTGTATAGGATAAAATGACATTATTACAAAATGTGCGCCTCCCAGTCGCGCTTAAGTACGCTCGAGTGTTTCAAAAGGTATCCTCTTCGTACTGGGTTATCTCATCCGTCGAAAGAAAGGCTCGCGGAGAAATGCAGGCTTGCAAACCGCACCTTGCGCCACGCAAATTCCTTCTGCTCAAGCAAGACGTTACATCCTAGATACATGATTATTATAAAATTTACATTGAAAAATGCAATAAATAATCATTGCCGCTTTTCAGCGCGTTTATACATACATACAAATACCGACACGCAATAAATTTCCGCAATTTTTAATTTGCTTTTCGCGACTCCTCCTAACATATATACTTTCACCGTCGAAATTGTGCCGTTTCCACACGAAAAATCGTCGAAATTCCAAGACACCGAATTCGGGTAATTTTTGCATTGTTTAATTGCATAACCCAATCGGCCCGTCTCTGCAATTACTTACGCGAGAGTGAGCGCAGCTCACCTTACGAGCCGCGAGCGTGTCTGTCTGTAAGGCATCGGCTTCCTCGAAGCACGCCGCGTTCGCGGAGAAACTCGCGGCGCCCGCGGAGGCCGCGAGCGGCCCGAAAACTCTTGCCATCGGACACGACGCCACTTTCCCCGCGCTCTCGTCTATTGCGCACCGACAATGGCGATATCGAGCTCTCGCGAATATTGTCCGCGGTGCGGTTTTCGCCAAGCACAGCGGATACCTCGATGAGGCTTAATCGAGTCGCTGATTGCGGCCAAGTCCATCTTCGACGATACTCCTAAATTGTTATTTGGATGCAAGTCTGAGGTTCTTGTCGAGTAGCAGTTTACTGGGAAATTCGTTACCGGAGAATAGAATGCGCCTCGATTAGGTGCTTGTTATTTTTGATATCTGAGACGCTTTCTCGGTATTGATTTTCTGGGCCGCTTTGAAACGCGGCTTTAGATGGACTGTATCGGTTTTCTTGTTTCTTTTTCTCAAATGTAATTATCGCTGATCTGCTTTTAGTGAAATTTTTAGTGCGGCAATTTACGTAATTTTATCTTGACTTTACATCTTGTTATAGCCTCTTCGGATGAATATTGTTGAGCAATTTATGAAATACTTATTCCATGGCTTATCTCTTTAGTGGGAAAACTAGTTGCCCCGTAAACATTTATCAGTAACGCGAACCTAATGTATAGCTTCAATCTGTACTTAAATTGCCGCAATTAAAATAATTTTAAATCAAGATGCATTTATGCAGAATTCGATAAGAGAAATATTTTTTTTTTATTGACTCCGTGGTCTCATTTCTATATATTTTACTGAATTACACCATCAATTAGATACTTTGTTTCCTGAAAAAAAAAAAAAAAAAAAATTTTTAATGAGAATTCATCGTCATTGACTTGACCCATAAATAAGATATATTCTCTCTTTTCTCACAGATCACGAAGAATGTCTCTTTAATCAATGGGCTTCTGTTTCTCATCTCTCTTTGACGTCGAACTGGCAGTCTTAGCAAGTCCGTACCTCGTTAAAATTTGCCCCGAATAAATCAAGCCGATCAAAAGTCAAAGAAAATGGCACGATTCATGCACAGTGTTATATTCCTATCCTCTCCTTTTTATTATAGGCGCGGCTTGCAGTTATCTTTAATTAATACGCAAAGGAGCCCACTTGCAAGCTCTGCACGGAGGGAATTATTTTTATTCAAAAATTACTACACTCTTGATCGGCCGGAGGACAGCTTGATTTATGCAACAAATTTAATGTATTGCGTTAAAAAAACTGATCAACAATAAAGACTAAAAATACAATTATAAAAATGTTTTTTAACAAATTTAACATATAGTAGTGCAGAAAAATTTTAGATTGTCAAAATTTACTTAACTATATTTACTAAAGTTTAATAAAATTTATCTCGGTGCGAGTGCTAACTTTTACATAGATAATCTTATTTCGCGAAAGAGGCGAAAAGAAACCGTCGAAACCTGAGACTCGACGTGAAGTTGAAAAAAAAAATGTCTAGCCAGACTATTAAAACTTTTACGCTGGACTGGAAAATTCAGTAAACGCGAAGGCAACCAGCACTTTTTTCGTTCTCCTTTTAATCGAAAGTTTTACCAAACTCAGTTCAATCCCCTAAAAATCGAAAGAGCATCAACGAACGAACGGCCTATAGTTTCCCAATCAACTGCAGGACCCCCGCAGCAGGGTTCGAGACGGCAAGTGCTCCTCGCTCTCTCAGCGAAAAGCCATCGCCCGTCCCATCTCTCTCTCTCTCTCTCAATGCTCTCGAGCCCACGCACCTCTCCTAAGAGACTCGGTCGGCGGCGCGCGCTTTTACCGGTTACTATTCTCGTCCCATAGTCCCGGGAGTCGTCTTGTCGCGGCGACGAGACACTCGCGGCAAATATATCCGCGAGCCTTGCTCTCTCTCGGCTGCCTTTCCTCCGGCTCTCTTTCGGTAAGCATCCGGCCGCTTTCCACGATCGACGACGCCGCCGCCGCGTTCCCGCGACTGCAAATGCAATATTTAGAGCTCTGCAAAAGCCGGCGGCTGGAATTTTGAGAGTGAGAGAGAGAGAGAGAGAGAGAGAGAGGATTATCGATGTCGCCGGGTGGGTTTAAGATTTATTTTTAGCGCCTCGTGGATTTGTTTTACCCCCGGTACGCGGGCTTTTATTTTTAAAAGTAGCGACTTTCGTCGGGAACCCAGTCGTCTGTCCAGTGGTTACAAGTTCTGAAATTCCAAGTTTCGAAAATGAAAGCTCTCACTTTGTATGCGCCGCTTTGCTCAGCCGGTGCAGAACCAGTTGTTGTTAAAAATATAAGAAACGTGGCACGCAGACGTGGATGTAATATTTATTATATGAAAATGCCTTCCCGGAATGGAAGGAATTTTTCTAAAAAAAAGTAACGATCCAATTTTAAACCGAGAATCGACGCTTAAACGTTTTAACTAAATTAGTTCCAGCGCTGAAAAGCGACCGAGTGCAGCTTCGAAAATCCCCCTCAAGATATGATAGTCGAACGAGGAATCCACTCTCGCAGCAAGATTCCACTATCCCGCGATCTTCGGCTCCTAGACGAAGCACCCGTCTCGCTCTCTCCCTCAGCCTTCACCCTTTCTCGTCCCCTCTCGTCCTCTCACATTTTCCAATCCCGCGCGGCTCTCTCGGCTATTCAGGCGCGGCGCACTGCGCCTGAATAGCGCAGAGAGAAGCATCGTCGCGGTCCAGTGTGTGGCGGAGGCAGAGAACTCCGAGAGAGAGCTGCGTCGCGTCGCCGGCTCGAGCGAGTGACCTCTCTTCAAATAGACGACTGCGACGATCGACGAACCGCCCTCTCTCTCTCTCTCTCTCTCTCTCTCTCCTCGAGACCTTCGAACTGAAGCGTCGACCCCGTCGGCCGGTGTACGAGGGCTTATTTTAGAGGCTCTCGCGTTGCGTTAAGGATCATCGTGCCGCTGTTGTCCCGAAACGCGCGGGCTGGAAGAGCCTGCCGTCGAGGATCCTGAGAAGGGGCTTTCATCGCAAAAGCCTCCTTGATTAGCGGGTGTACTTTGGACGGTGACGATGAAGAGGTGCGCTCCTGTTTCTGCATTGTCCTAATCGATGGCCTCCTCGGAGACAATTTGAGCCTTGTATCTCTGCAAGGCATAGTCTATCAATCGGAAGCGTCGATAAAAGCTTCGCTCGATCGCGCCGACGATTGAGATCCCTTGTACGGTACACGCCGACGAGCAGAAATCCTGGCCATTGTCCAGGACTTATAAATACAAATCTTCTTACGCGACAGAATGCGTCTGCACTTGTTGCTCATCTGCTCTTTCGCCTTTCATCCTTTCCTTTTATTATACTTATTTCCTTTCATTTCTTTTTTATCTTGCTGCAGCTTCCCCGGCCGATTTGATCGCGTTACCGCACGCTTTATCAATTCAAAATGGCCTCTTCAACTTGAAAAATGGCAGAGCAGTTTATTAAAATCTTATCGATCGACCGGAGCTTCCATTTCTTTCGACTCTAACGTTTAGCCTCTCCAGTATTTCCTTTCTAGAAATCAAAATTCATCCCGAAGGTCAAAGTACTTTAATCATTTTACACGTACACATAGCTCCCGCACTTGGACGGTAGAATCGCGAGCACTCCGTCAATTACCACGTCGTTCACTCGTGACAATCTCTCGACGAACGATCGGGGCGTCGAAAGACGCGCGGTAAATTCGGCGTCGCGAAAAGCGGCGCGCGAGAGAAAAATAATCGAGGGCCACATCCGGTGCCGGGCCTCGAAGCGCGCGACGCTAATTGAAAAAAAAATGGCAGCCTCCCGCGCGTATACGTGCCTGCTTCGACAGGGTCACGACTCCCACGTGTGCGACGCACGTCATTAGATCCTCTATCTCGCGCGGCTCTCCGTCCGTCGAATAAACCTGCTGCCCTCCGCTCGCCTGTTTCGTGCGTCGCGACACTTTTTTTTTTTTTTAACGCGTCCGACGCGCTTGTTGCACGTCGTCTCCGTCGTGCGCAGCCTCCTCGGATTCTTTCGAGAGGTAATGGCGCGCCGCTCCTTTTGTCGCTCCGCTTCGGTTCGCGTTTGTGCATTGGACACAGCGGGAGTTATCTTCTGTATATTCGTACGGAAGCTTTAACGTAAACTGTTAGAGCTTTGCGAGGGAGAACAGTATGTGCAATAAACAATTTTTTATCAAGTAGATTAATGAGGCAACAAGTGTAAAAAGTAAAAGCGCGCTCTGTTTTACTTACTCGATAATAAGCAGCGGTACAGCCAGCGTTTGCAGTCCAAATGTCGCATATAAACTCGCATTTGCTGCCGGCGCAAATATAATTCTCCGACCTTCCGTGAACGTCGTCGCACATGAAAATCCGCGGGATTATCTCGGCCTGACGACCAGTACGCGCTCTCTCGAGAGCCTTGAGTGCGCCGCGCAATAATTGAGACCGCGATGCGGCTCCTATTACGTTTGACGGCGGTCGTTCGCGCGGAAAGTGGCCGTTTTCCATTTCTCCAACGTGCCGCAGGCTCCAGTTCGAGATGCTCTGCATTTGCTTTAGATTCGTCGGCTTTGATTTTCTTTCACCGAGGAGTTCCTTCATTCGGTGCTATTATTGCGATCTCGCTCGCGCTTATTTGTACTGCAAGCATATCAAAAGGGAACGTCTGAAAATCCTTCGAGTTGCGCTGAATTGCGGCGCTGTATATTGTCGAGTTAAAAAAAGAACTGACAATTTTTTTAAATTACGTCATTTTGTTTGAACAATAAGATTCTCAACAGATAGCGTTACCAGTTAATATTAGAAACAATATTCAAGCACGTTTTTTCTCAATAAATAACAATTTCAATTTATTCATGAATACATATATATTTGTCTTGCAAAGAGACAAACTCAACAGTATTTTACCGACGATGTCTGCTCGGCGAAATAACAAATTTAAATGCAAAATACGTCCGAGCAAACGTGCGCACAATGCCATTCATTTTTAACGAAGCTAATTAAGCTATTTAGATCGACCTCTTCGGTCTAGATGTTTCATAAAGACACACGGCAATTTTCTCCATCTGATTTCTCGGAAATTATTCAACGTCGCCCAATTTCGAAATCCAATCAATTGTCCAGCTCGGAAAATAACGCACAGACGCCCAGCGCCGCGAGGGAATCGCGTCTGTCCGTTAGACGCTGTGCCCCAGTCACCCGAAGGTCGATCCTACCGCGTCCGGGGCTGGGCGAGAAAAGTGTGCCCGGCTGCTTCGATTTGCAACAGGACGCGGCGCGTAAACGAGATCAGGCTGTGCATTTGCTGGCTTATAAAAATTGCACTCGGGTCAAAAGGGTGAATTGGGTCGCGGGGCAGTTTAAACTCGTTAACTCGCTGGGGATTTTTCCCGGCGCTCGATTTATTTTCTCTCGTCCTCTCTGCTATTTTTTTTTCTCGCCCCAATTGACCTGAAAAGGTAGTGAGATGTCGGCGGAGGGACGACCTTTGACCCGGTTCCCCTGATGGAGCAAAAATCATGCTGAACTCCGCGGTGAGCTTCTCTTAAAAAGTGGCTTCTCGTAACTTTGGGAATTTAGAGGAGAACAAGTATCGGATCATCGTCGGTAGACCGAACAATTATTGATCGAGTCAAATCAGATTTACAAGCAGGAGAAGCTCAGCTTGCGGAAACGAAAACAAAACTGTACGGCAACATTGTGTACAGTTTGCGAAGTTTATTACAATCCAGAATAGTAAACTAATATACGAACTAACCCTGGATGCAGAGAAACTCTTAAAATGACTATAGAAATTTCAGCTTCGCGAAACGTAATAACATTAATGTCGCACGATATCCAGTTAAAAAAACTCGTTACAAGTTTCGGCCTCGACACTACATTGTAGTAACGATTATGTCATTGGCTCCACAGGCCGTCCTCTAAAAACTGAGAAATTCAAAAGTTAATTAAGCAGAATCGGCCATATAATCCCCCGGCATCTGCCCCCTCGAGTTCGCTCATTCCCCGGCAGCCGATCCCGAACGCTCTCACGTATCCTTCTCGCGGCGACTTTCCTGCGCCGACTCCTACAATGCAGCCCCCAGCTCGTGCACACTGCATTTATTATAATGCCGCGGCGAAAACGCTTTCGGTTACCGCTCGTGACGCGCGCGCGCGGCTCTTGCGCAAGAGTGGAGAGAGAGGGGGGACGGAGGATAACACTCTCGCTGAATCTCTTCGCCGCGGCGACTTTTCGCTTATTCTTGGGTGGGGGAGTGCAGATTGTGCCCGGGATTTCGGGCCTCCTTTTCGGGATCGAGGAAGCTCGATTGGGTCGAGCGGATGCAGGCTGCGATCCAAGAATTTAAATAATTTTGACTTCGAGCGATTCGGAAATTCTGTTTCAATGGCAAGAGTGTAGGTAGAAAATTTATTATTTAAAGTTGAATTTGAATTTTTAAAATTAACTATTTACGTCGGCTCAGGTGAAAAGCGCAAAAATTTGTCCGCAAAGTGCCGTGGCAGCTATCGTTGTTCATCCAGATATGTAAGTTATTAGGTGCAAGAAGAAAAAAACAGTTATTAGGTGCAAAAAAAAACTGTCCCAGCGAACCACGATCAATCAAGTAGCGTCGATCTTACACGCTCAGCTCTATCGAGAGCAAGAAGCGCGCCGATTTTTAGCAGCGCAACACCTGCCGAGGTGCAGTTTCCGCGTCGACCGAGAAGACGGAGACGGCCCGTATATCGACAAAACGCACGCCGCGGCGGAAGTCACGATTGCTCGCGCTCTCCGGCGCTTTTGCTCCTCTCTCTATCTCTCTCGGCGCACTCTGGCCTCTCTGGCGCGGCTCTTACGCAACGAGTCTCTCTCCCGCGCAGGTGCATCTCCTCGAAAAGCCGCTAATAGCGGATGTATACAGGTGTGTGTGTGTGTGCCTCTCTCTCTCTCTCTCTCTCTCTCAGAGTTAACACCGATTTGCCGACCGAAGCGCGAGATATTCAGATTGTGTGCTCGCGGATTTATCACGGGCACGAGGCGCTGTTTGCTCAACACGGATTTTTGCCTGCAGCGTTTTCGAGAGAGTGGATGAAAAGTTTCAGCGGGATAAAAATTTGTAAGCTCCGCAAATGTTTGAGGGCAAATATCCCATTTTTTCACTTTAATTGTTTATTGGCTCCAAGCTGCAAACCAAAGTTTGCATTTACAAAAAGCTTTAAATTTTTTGCAGAGGACCATAGAGTTTACATTTGACAAACGATTTAAAACAATCAAAGCCCGAGGGCCATAATATATTCTAGTCGCAATTGTCGAAACTCCCGCCAGTGCATCCAAAATTTTGAAAACTGCCAATCGACCGTTCGACGTGCCGCGGCGCGGTTAAACGTGCAATAGAAAATCGCCGGGTGTTATCGCGGGACAAGCAAAAATCCTCGGCGCGCGTGTCTTAGTCGTGCAGCCGCGGCTCAGGGTCGCACTTTGAATACGCGAACGCACTGAATGGCAGGCCGAGGCATTGAAAGAGGCTCGCGACAAAAGGCTCTCTCTCTCTCTCTCTCTCTCTCTCTCGGCACTGAAACGAGTGACAAATCCACTCCGCCGATCGGCGTAATTGTATAAGCGCGCCGCGCGCGCTTTGTTTTTGCATTTAACCCGGCCGGCCGGCTCTTTTTTAGCCCGTAGCCGCTACGTCGCTAATGAGGCGTAATTGGGTGGGAGGTGCCGAAGGATAACGCGACAATGAACGCGAGTTTGCGCTACGTCCAGTGTCGTGTGATTAAATTTCACCGTAGAGGAGCAGCAAAAAAAGAAAACGACTTTTTTTTCCTATACCATATCGTTTGAATTCCAGGTGGTTTTGGTCGCAGTGGATGGTTCGTATCGATTCAATTATCATTTCATTTTTGTTGAAGTTCAAAACTGCTTGACTGGAGTCAGGCTCTTGCGTGACACTTTTCGCGCGTAAAAAAATTTTAAATATCTCCGATGAAGCGATAATTGCGGGTCGTATACAATTTATTGTCACCCACTTTTTTTTTTTTTTTTTTTATTTAACATGTGAACTAGTCCAGTTTTCCCGCGACGTATTTACCTTCACCTGTTTTCATGCAGAAGCGTAATTATTCACGCTACACTGCCCTTTCCTTCAAGTGTGCCATTCCTCGACGCCGCGCATTACGAACGCCGATCGAGCGCGAACAGGACACGGCAGAGAAATACCGCTACGGATATTACGCACGCCATCCTTCTCCGCGCCGAATAGCCTAAGGTCAAACGCGGAAGCTTTATACACCCTATAGCCAGAGTGGTCGAAAAGCGAATTTCGCGGCTAAAGGCTCGCGGAAAGGAGAGAGCGACTCTGCGCGGCTGCACGCGCATCCCGACGTTAACCAGCATCTCTCCCATTTCCGAGCGCGCTCGCGCGTCCGCTCCCCCTCGCCGGAGCAGTGCACCGAATAATTGGCCCGACCTTGGTTGCGGTTGCCGCGCGCGCGCCGTTGCGGATTACGCGCGCGCCGGTGTGTACGCGCTCGAGCCAATACACGGGGGGAGGTTAATACACTCGCCTCTTTGGCAATTAAGCCGCCTGTATTTGGCCTGCCGCGCGGCGCTCTCCACTTTTTTCCTCGGGCGGGCTTTCAAGAGCGAGAGAGAGAGAGAGAGAGAGAGAGATCGTTCACCCCGGACGTTTGGCGCTCGGGGAGCTTTTTCAGCCGCTGCCAGCAGCTTGCGCGAGAGGCTTCCTTTTTCTTGCTTAACGCGAATGCCGAGCGGGGAAGACGGCTAGATCGCCGTTGAGCAATGAAGGAGCTTTGCGAAACTCACTAGAGCCGAATTGTCGCTTGCGGAGGTTTCATCGAGTTTTCAATATCGCGAGAGAGGGCAAGCACGAAATTGATATTTGGTTATGTCATTTTTTTTCTATGTTTTCTTTTAACGCGTATGCATATCGATTCTGCGGTGAAATTTTTTTTTTCTTATGGATTATACTGTAAACGACAAAGGCTAAAATATATAACGGAGCTTACTTTCCCGAGGTGAACACCCGACAGAACTGTTTGGTTGTCTTTTTTGATTTTGTTTTTGTTTCGAACTCTTTTGAGAAACCCGTAGTGTAACAACAAGGTTCAATCGACGGACGGTATAAATTACCCCATTGACGTCCAGTCAGTTTACTTAGACGAGCAAACTTCCCACTGTCAGCCGACTGCAGATGTTATATTTCCCCGCGAAAGCGACAATACGCGCGCAAGTCCCTGTGGACCGTGCAGAAGCACACTTCGAAAGCAGCGACTCTCGGCGAGCCTTTCTAAAAGATAATATGCGCGCACGGAGCAGGCGTCTGTACGCGTCCGTGGTGCACTGCACACACGAGCAGTCGATTAATAAACAATGCGCGCGCAAACAGCGCCGAGAGGCATCGTGACTCGCCTGTCGCCCCTTCGCCACTATACGTAACTCAATCTCCGCCGGCGCGCGGCTATCGAACCGCGATGCTATTATTGCGATTACGAGGAAAATTTTCGATGCGTCGATGCGGGGAGTTGGAAAGTTTCTAGCGGAGAGCTTGCTGTTGCGGTTGCCATCGCTTTGCCTTCGCGCGACGGAGCGATCGGTGACGAGGAAATTTCAATTATTGAATATATTCATTGTTATATATATATTTTTTTTTTCATTTAAACATCTTTTCCTCCCGAGTCGTGCAGACTCTGTCGACTGGTGATCCGATCGCTTTTCACGCCCGCGATATTTTTTCGACATCCAAACCCGAGCAGTCAATTGTTCATCAGCTTCTCCCACCGCCCCGCGAACGAAAGTCTCCGAAAGCCAAAAGCCAAGAGCGAGTTAGCAGGCAGACGGAACGAGCGAAGCCACCGCCGCGAACGCCGGCGGACAATAGCAGAGGCTCTCGGCTCTCTCTCTCTCTCTCTCTCTCTCTCTCTCTCTCTCTCGCGAGCCTGGCAATCGATTATTAGAAGCTTAAGGAGGCGAGAGAGGTCGAAGATAGAGAGAAACCTGCGCGCAGATAGAAAGTATGCGGTCACGCGGCGGCGGCGGCGGCGGCACTGCCTACGACGCTTCTCAACCTGTGCATGCGCATTCATTTCCACTGCGGTTTTACGTTTCGAGCAGAGAGAGAGAGAGAGAGAGAGAACGGGCTTGTCCAGAAGGGGGGCCGCTGTTTCGGCCGATTTACGTTACGAAGCTCGTTCGATTAGATCGACATCGGCCTCGCTCTTATTACTGGCAGGTGCGTCGATTTGTCGCGTTATTATCCCGGGCCCTTCCCCGCTGGAAATAACGCCACGTTTTTTGAAGGGAAACGAAATTATTTTTCAAAGTCTGCGGATCACTCGTTCCGATCAGTTTCAAGCATTTATTGGGTTAAAACTAGGGTAAATTCTGTGATGTCTTATTGTTGATTAGTTTACGCTACTACAACTCGTTTACATTTTGGCAAGCTATCCACGTCAGACGGCTGCTTCCCGCTACGTTATTGGATAATTGAGAGGAAAAACTGAAATTTCAGAAAATTACCGATTCGAAAAGCTTCTCGCCAAACATATATAAGAACAAAGGCTTTTCAACACCGAAGTGAGTTTCGATCGGTTTCGATACAACACAGAACACCCGAGGAAAGAGCCAAATACGGGACGGGGGGGGTCTCCGATACGAGAGAGCAACGACGGCCTCTAGAAGCGCGCAGATTTCGTAAAGGTCCGACGCTCCGCGCCTAATACGGACGGCGAGGAGCCGAAGGCGTGGGCCGCTATCGCCGTTTAACGCTCGGCGAAGCAACGCGCGGGAGTTATCGTTTTTCGCCGCCGCCTCGAAGCGTGCGCGTGCGCCTCGCTCTCGACCGTCAAAGTCGTAAAATCGTTATACTTTTGTATAATAAAATCCGTCCCGGCGTCGGTACGTGTGCCCTTAAAAAAAGGTTTGGCACGTTCCCTCGCGTCTTCTTTTCCTGCTCGCGCGTTCCGCTCGCTCGAATCCGATCGCTTTTTGCCGGCGACCTCGCGCGTCATCGGTCGGTGTGCGCAAGGAAGAACCCCGCGAGGGGCGCGATCTCCTCGTTAAAATTCGAACGACCGCGGCGAACGTCGGAAGCTGCGTAACGAGCCGGCGACGGCCGCGCCTTGTTGCCTCGCCGTGGAAAAGCGGAGACGGAGGCGGAAACGCCGACTGGGAGAATCTTTGCCGACTCCGAATATTATAAATGATAGGCGGCCTCGGGGCGCCTTAATTTATAGGAGAGCCATTATATAGGATTCGGCGCTCGGCGCAGGAATCCGGCGCGGCGCGGCTGCGATACATCGCGGCTCGGAAACATTCTTGACCCCCTGTCCTTTTACTCGGCGAGCGCGCGAACGAACACACGCGCTCTCGCGGGGGATTCCGTTATCTCGGCCGCTGCCACCGGAGATAGTGGAACGAGAGAAGGAATGAGAACGAGCGGCCGGTTCTCTTTTACCTTCTCTCTCTCTCTCTCTCTCTCTCTCTCTCTCACCGGCCGCGAGCTCTCTGCAACTGTTTATTGACTCGCTTTCGGTAGTTTTATATTGAGATTTACCTGCTGGCGATTCGAGCATTGAAAATTCATCGGAAATTATTGGGAAAAATCGACTAAAAAAAAAAAATTGTTTTTTTAGCTTTATTAAATTTTAGTTTTCGTTCGCAGTTATTTAATCACGTGTAGTCGAACCAATTATCCATTTATAACTCAAAACATAAAGTTTTTTTTTTTAACATTTCCAGTTTACCAGGTTTATAGTCGATTTCGAGCTTTTCTATATCCCTTTCTCGGTATCGATTTCAGCGCGCTTGGAAAAATCCTGCGGTATGCGTGCAAACTCATGGCAATTCTGTTTTCAAAATTCCAGAATATTTTTCAGTTAAAAAAATAAATATTTTTCCGATTAAAGCAGCGCGAATAATACTTATACGGACATCGGTTAACAAAGCGCGGAAAGCAAAGGCGCCGACCGAAGCGCTTCGTGGCGAATTTGATCCACTCGGCTGAAAACTATAAAAAAAAAAAAGAAACGACAAAAAATAAAAATTCCAGGTTAAGGTACGCGAGCTGCGCCGCGCGTCAAAAAGGTCGATCTCGATCGCGGGGTTGAAGTCCGCACATTCCGCGCTCGTGTCGACGTCCCTTGAACCAAATTCGTCCGGCGGCAAGTGCACCGACCCTTTCGAAAACGGCGCTCTTCCTCTCTCCTTTTTTTTTTCGTGATGAAGGGGTATTTGATTTCGGAATTTCTCGCGCGCGTTTCGGATGGACGGTCGGGTCATCGCTGCAGGCGGGAATGAATTCCGATCGGGAATTTTTTTTTTTTTTTTTTTTTAAATTAATCGGAGCTGGTTTTGCAGTAGAAAATTTGTCGGGCTTGAGAACGTTCTGTTCAGTTTTAGCAGAAAAAAAAAATAATTAGAATTTATTGGTGTTTATAAAATTTTTTACCTGGAAACCATCAGGACTTGGTTTACGTATTTTAAAAGATCAAAATAACGAATTGGATTTTTGTAATAAATTTTACTATTCAAATACGACATTTAATTCCTCTTTCTTTGAACTAGATATTGTAATTTACTAAAAAAATTATCAGTGAAATTAAAGCCATAAACACTCGGTATGACTCATTGATTAAAGAGAGTACTTAAATCTTGTTTTGATGCGCATAAATTTAACGTAAACGCTGCAGCTATTTTTATCCATATTTTCATTTCATTGTAATACACTGGGAAAAAAAAGGAGTAAAAATTACTATTTTGTATCGTTATTTCAGATATGAGAACAAAAATAAGGATATTTACTATTATAATAGTAAATATTAAAA
>UCOM01001686.1:0-36561 GCA_900474385.1 Ormyrus pomaceus
GGGGGGGGGGAGGATTGTTGTGGTTCTGGTTCGTCTGGCGACAGCATCAGCGGCGTCATTGGCGCACGCGCCACCAGGTCTGCTGTACTTTCTCGTAGAGCTTTTTGCAGAAGCCGGCGAGCCTCCGTCACATCCCAGCGTCGCCTGGCACTTCTTCCGGGTCGCTGTTGCCCTGGTCTGTCGAGAGGCTGCGCGCCTTGTCCGGACTGTCAATGTCGCCGCGGGGCTCTTCTCCCTCCTCCAGTGTCATCTGAAAGCAACGCCGACCAGCGAGTCAGATTTCTGTGACGTTGGCGACTTTTCGATTCACCGTTTGATATTTTCTAGAATTTAATCGGAGGCGCTTTTCGTTCCGATGCACTATAACTTTTTTTTCCGATGGAAAGAACGGGGCAAAAAACGTTGCTTTAATTCTCGAGTAAAATAAATATTGTTTTTTAAATTCGTTCGGAAAAGGCTATCGGTCTTGTGTAAATACTGCGCAGCTCGGCGATCGTTATTTCGCTTAAAAGATATTGTTTCAATTTTTTGCAATAATTTTAAAATTGGCAGAAGCAGAGCAAACAAAAATGTATCTCCGGCAATAAATGTTCAATAAAAGTAATAAAAAAAAAAATGGAATATATTAGAAAAAATTAAGACTTTTATTTTAAAATTAATTTTTGGACTTGCTAATAATAATTATTAATTATAAAGCTACTTTTCTTAAATTTGTATGTTATACTATTGTACATTGCAAAATTCCATGGAGTAGTATTTATTGACAATCTGAAGTACCGTAGAACATCTGCTCGACATGAAAATGCACTCTTCAGAGAACCAACTGATTGACATAATAGCGGGATAAATTCTGAAGATATATCCATTGAAGTAGTGCAATTATATTAAAAATAGTGCAGAATAATAGAACGAAAGGGTTAACATGAGAATATTTAAACCATCTAATTTCTTGTTAATTTTGTTTCGTGTCTATTATTAATATTGGTGCACAAAGGATAATACAAATTTTAAATATGTCAAGAAAAAGGAGGTTTTATCAAAGATAATATCTGTGTTAGTGTCGTAACTTTTTTAAAATTCAATAAAGGCGACCTTTTGTAGTCAATTTGGCCATTTTTTTAAAAAGAAAAAAATATATTTTTTTTTTCGTTTGCTTAATCAAAATATAAAGGCTTGAATTTAATTTAAAACTTTAATAAACGCTCTGACGAAAGAGTACCTCGATTACGGTGTTGCCCCTTATGAAACACCATTCCCATCGTCTCCACTATTTACAAAAACCATTGCTTGCAGAGCAAAAATACACAGAGAAGGTGATGAAACGTGAGAAAGTGCAAAGGGTAAAAAGATACACCTTGTCAAAGAGGGAGATAGAGACAGCAATAGGGGGGGGTGGTGGTTGCATCTCACCGTAATCGTGACTCTTACCTCACTTGCTGATATTCACCTGAAAGCTGAGTCTCTCGCACTGCTGGGTCTGCTGGGACTGTTCGCCCGTGTCAGGCGGCGGCGAGGGCGGTATCATCGACTGGTACCAGTCGCGGTTCTCCTCGAGGGTGTCGAGGATCTCCTGGGCGTCCGGATGGACGAGATCTGCCCAGGTCTCCCAGAGGGGATGGACGATGTAGTCGATGAAGCCGACCTGCGACTTCTCGATCGTCGCGTTGTGCCGGTCGCACATCGGGCTTATGTCCATGTTGTTCTCGCGCTCCTTGTCGCCCTGCTGGAAGAACTCCTCCATCAGCAGGTCCACCCAGCGCCGGTACAGCGGCAGCGGCTTCGTCGGGTTTGAGAGGTCGGCGCAGTGCACCAGGTTCTCCAAGACCTGCAACCGAAGTTCATGTTTTTCTTATTTATACGTTTATTTTTTTATTCGTCGTCATGCTTGAAAATTATTAATAATTGCGCATTCGCATTTTGTAAATATAATATTATATTAAAATTATGGTTTAAGATGGAAATTGCTTTAATAAAAAAAGAAAAAAAAATGTATTTTTACACACAAACGTAATAAGAAAAATTATTTTCTGTCGATACTCTTTTCTACTCTCTTTTCGCAGATGTAATTTTAATCATTGATTAAATTAAAAATAATCGAGCATTGCAGCGAAAAATTCACCTGAATTCGGTCTGTGTAGTTGTCAAGTAGTAGAACGCCAGATCCGGCGACCTTCTTAGTTTCCACCATAGTTTTGAGGTCGGCGAGGAGGGACATATGTTTGGACATGTCTGTGGACAGTACCATGTCGATGACCATTTTCCTCAGAGTCTGACGCTGCTTCTTTGAACAATTCTGAAAGATATCGCAGCCTTCGTTTTGCAGCAGTTTGAACGCAACTGCCAAATGATGATTTTCTAACACGGATTCATCGTTGTACATCAAAGCTAATTCTGAACCTGTAATACGACATTTCAGGTTAATATCAAGTTTAAATCAGTGGTTTGAATTATTTTAAATCGTTGCTTACTTGAGTTAATAAGAAATTGATTGGTGAGACCAGGATGATCGACGTCGTGAACGGTTGCAGCGAAAAGAGCAGCAGTTATCTCTAACGCCGTGAACACAGACTGGAATAAAATAGATTAATTATAATACACGTAATTATTATGGATGTTAAAAGATTTATAAATTTGCTCATTTTTCTTTGATTAAAATTGAAATAAAACTTAAGCTTTTCGATTCAATTTATCTTTTATCCTTTGTAATATTATAATTGAATTTGCGTGTATAAATACGTTATTTCAATTTTCGAATGTCCATTTTGGCGAGCTGCAGTAAATGGTTTGAAACATACGAAAACCGTTAAAATATTTATAATTTAATAAAGTACGATTATTTTAGTAAATAAAAGACAGATCATTTTCTTTTTAATATAATTTTTTTTATTACAAAAGAATAGAAATCGTTTCTCTTGTTGTAATTTATTACTTCAATTATCCTCTGACACAGTTTTTATTTAGAATAGGCAAAAGACATCTATGAAAAATGGTTCTAAAGGTGAAACTTGATTAATATCATGTAGGATATATTGATTGTCAGAAGTAATTCTAGTGATACTAGAATTTGCTTCATTGTACACACAAATTACTTATGAATTTATAATTGAAAATTTTATTGTAACTCGTGTGCATACAATTCAAAAATGTTAAATAAATTGAGAATATTTTATTAAAATTTAATTTTTTTTTTTTTTTGACTATTTTCTATTTTGTACAGACTGTTGGCAAGTGAAAAAGTTTTACACTTAAGTCTTTAACAGTTTGTTTTCACATAACAAATAAACAATATTTCATAAGAGGGGCACTTTTATGACCTACTCTGTCCGAAGTGCAGCCATAAAATTTTAATCTCAGTCAATTTTCACTGAGAGGTCAGGAACTAACAGACCATTTTTAAAACTTAAAATTAATTTTTTATTTTAATCTCTCGTGCATTTTTTTTACAAAAATTCATCATAGTTATTGTAAAATTTACATTTGCCAACATACGCTTTCTGAATAAAGCAGCATTAGTAATTAGTTTGTTTTTCTCTACAAAGTAGCTAGTAGCAATGCAGAAAATCTTTTTAGACAATTCTTAATCTCTTAATTAAAAATGCTATAGAATTTTCTTCCACTGCCCGTAAATCTTAACGTTTTTACGCATCTGCCTAATTAATCTAAAAGATTTATCCTTAAAGTGGATTGTTACACTCAGCATAAATTCTGCTCCGTAATCGGCTAATGCTTTCTGCGGGCGTATAAACGCGCGAGTGATTAAACCCGTTATTATTCAGTTTCCAGCTACTTTACACTGAAGTACTCTCACGTTGCATTATTGTAAGTCATTAAGATTATAAGCCCATTCGAAATTTCGAGCACGTCTAAATACGATGCTGTATTATTCAATATTTCATTAAATTGAATCAACGTATTAGAAAAGTAGTAGCTTAAGATTAAATATCATGATACAGGTTTAGTTATTCCTAGAATCTCGAGGCTGCCAGAGATTCTCGAACTGCGCTCAAAATTTTGATTAAAACAACTTTCCCGCGGGCCCTTCTGCTAATCCCGTTGAATATGTAATGGACACGTATGAATGCAAATGAAATCAGCGGAATGCGAAATGAAGGAAATTCGTTTCGTAACGTCATTTTTTTTTTCGAGCGGGAAAAGTTTCGCAGGATAATTGTCCGCGTTTGCAAGACTGACAGCACATGTTATTGTCGTTGTCCGCGAATAATCTAATGTTTCGGTTAATTTCCATAACTTGGAAAGTATGCAGCCGAAGTGGAATAACGTCGCTGTGTCATTCAGAAATTGTTTTTTAATGGGGAACGAAAAGGTTACTTTCAGCTAAATCAGTATGCCTCCGTCGATAGTAATTAGAAAACATTTACCTAAGACTTTATCTCGAACTTACAAATAAGAGGTAGTAAATTTTTTAAGGACTCTGCACGGTTAAAGCTAGAAAGCTCAAGCAATAAAAGCTAATTTGTATGCATTTAAAATACTGCACCTTTCGAAATTTGAGAAAAACTGATTTCCATCTTGTTATTATCGGGGAGTATAAATTATAGTATTTTAAAAGGTACTACGGGTAAAACACCACTTTTGCGCGAAAATTATTTTTCTTGATCGAATCGTCAGTCGCAGGAGCATACCTTTAAATTTTGCTCCTTTTTTAATCTAACAGTGCAAACGGAATTCAAAAGTGAAAACTATATTTTAAAATTCTTAATTTGTTATAAAGGCTTTTTAAACAAAATTTAATATCCACCGAGCATTAAATAAAATTCACCTCCCCAGTCGCACGATCTCTACTTTCCTAAGAAAATAAAATTTAACCGACTTAAAAAGTTTCACAGACTATTACATTAAAAAGGCGGAACCTAATGCTCGAAATCGTAAGGTGCTCGAGTGTCATCGATGAGCGGAGATGGTATCCATTAAGCCATTCAGCAGGAGGTGAATAATTCACGGTATCTCTGTGAGCGTCGTCGCTTTGAATAATTCAATGTTGTGAGTACACAGCGCACAAACGGCCTCGGGGACCTCGTCAAACTCTCCGACGGCGTTTTATCACATCGTCATCTAAATATTCACGGGAAAACCCTTTTGCCAATGGCTGGCGTCCTTAACCGTGAAACCTCGGTAGCTTGTTTACGTGGATTTTTGCACCTTAGCTTTATACGCTCCCATTATTGTAGAGTGTTTTTAATTCAGGTAGTCCGCGTGGGATGGACCTTTGTATTTACTATTGATTGACATTAGAGGGGGATGTGTCGAAACGGTTTTGGGATATTATTAATTTGTAACGTGAGCTATGCTCTGTTTAGGAAAACTGATGAAAGGCTTTTTTTTAGGTGTTTGGAAATTTCATTACTTTTATAACAGAAAATTTAATTACTTTTTTAGTGAACGGCAAAAAACTCATTTTCGGCAATTAGATTGTCGATTAAAAAAAAATTACTAGTTTTTAAAAAAAATGATTAATTCTGTGTTTAACGATTTTTTTAACTTTTAGGATGATGAAAATTTCAAAAAATTCAAAAAGTTTTATTTATTTCAAGATAAAAGAAAACATGAAAGGACAATTTTTTGAGTTCTAAGCTTTCAAGTGAACGAATATTAAACTTTTTAGCTAAATAACTCTGAGAGGTAAAGCGTTTTTATCGATTAAAATGTAGAGTAAAAGCTCAACAGAAATATTTTAGAATCTGGAAATGTTCTAATAACGCTAAAGTGAAGTAAAAAGTCAATAAACTTGGTATGTTCCAATTCAACTCTGCTCTGAAGCAATTTAATGGACTGGATGTAATATAGTATATTTCGATATCCAAAGTCCCTGAAACTAGTTGATGTCAAAGCCCCGAGGCTCAAATTGTATATTGTTTAATTTAACTTTCTAACATAGTTACTAGTAGTAGGTTACTAGTAGAAGGTAGTTTTGAATTATAAATTTTGAGTGTCAATCATGCTATTGATTGTCCCTGATAAATAATTACTTTGCAATTTCATTAATATCATTTTAAATTGATATTTTTGGCAAGTTTATAAATTCTTTTGAATAAATCGGTTTTTGTCAGTAGTTGAAGAAAAGTTTTAATAAAAAATTTAATAAAAATAAGATATCGTCAGAATATTTTCTTGTAAAGGTAACAAGCATATTTGCAAATTTTAATTGAAATTATATATGTTTATTTATAATGATGATTAAAACTTACTCTTAAAATCTAAAAAAGTGCTTAAAAATATAATTCGTATCTAACTGCTGCATCGAAGCACTTGCGACTAATCAATAATATTGCGGGATGAGCAAGTACTTGTACCTGAGCTTGTAGAGTAGTATTGTTTGTCGCTGAATGAAGCTACCAATTATTTGAAGCAGTATTATTCAAATCGCGCAAAATTTCTATATTTTTTAAGTAAATTTATTTCTGTTATTTATACTCTCGGCTCACTTTTCAATAGCAACCGTCCATATTTCCTATTTTCGGTAATGGAAATATCAAAGGATAAACATCCGCCCACAGGCTTTAAGGTGAGCTTAAAGCCAAGTAAATCTCCACGATTAATCCGGGCGCATATTTCCCTCAAGGATCCGCAACATTTCTTTAATTGCACGGGAGCTCTTTCATAAATATCGGCAGCTCCGGTGCTCCAAAAATAAATGCATTCCTGCAAAGTTTCCCCATAATGCGGCAATATTTCAGTTTTGCTCGGCTATCAGGAGCCAACAAATTACGGAGACGCTCGGGGGTGGAGGGATGATGCCGGGGAATAAATCACGCTGCGCTGAGTAATTTATCGCCGAGCTGACGCGAACAAAAAGAGTAGGACTCGTGACGCAGTCCTTTTTTTTTTTTTATTTTTAGCGTGCATCCTTATTTTTCAACGATCTCTTCCCTTCCCCCGTTTCTCTCATCCCAGGAATTTCGTGTCACGCTTGTCGGCTCCCTTAATGTCTAACGTATGGAGCATTCTGTGTATCAAAGAGGGTTCTGGTCAATAGACTAAACCTGCAGTAGCTACTTTATAAAGGACTAATGGTGAAAATTGCTTTCGGCTGTTTTATAAATTACATTTTCGTTCGTTTGAGTCTGTAAATATTAAAAATTAACTGAATTGAGGGGAAATTTAAATTAAAATGTACTGTAGGAATTATTTTTTTAATATAGCATCGAAGCTATTCATAAGAACAAGTGCAAGCTTTGAAAATATACCGGTAACATTTTCCCAGAAATTTTTAATTAAAGTCATAAAACTATTATTCATTTCTTGGAAAAGAATAAGGAACTCTCTGCCGTTCTTAAATCCGAACAATAAATCCACGCCGATGCGATCCCCCTCTATTTGTAAGAAGAAAGAAAAATTCATAAAAAAAATTTCATTACCCCCAGAGGGGTAATTAAACAAAAGGCGAATTGCTCCGTGACCCCAAAGTTGATAATGCAGAGACTGCTCAGCGCTCGTCAGCGAGCTTCGCAGCGGGCAAAAAAATCCTAATTAGAGGTGACCGAGAGAGAGAGGAGCGTTTACCTCGAGAGCGGGAGTATTAAGCAGGGTATGCGTGGACTGGGTGACGTCGGCGGCGTGAAGACTATTGTGGAACGGATTATCCTTGACGTAGTGATCCTCGAGGGTCATAATGAAGGTGACGAAAGTCTTCGGCGGTATCATCATGACCTTGAGCAGGTCCCTGCTCTGGAAGGCCGTGTAGGCGACGCAGGTCAGCGGCCGGTTATTGCTCAGTTCGCCTATCCTAAAGATGTCGATGCCCCACTTGTCGATGTCGCTGAGCAACTGGAAAAAGAAATCAGCGGGCTCGGTCATTATCGGGGGGAGTGATAAGCTCGATATGATGAGGAGCTGATAGTTTATCAAGAGCGGAGCTCTCGCGAGATAGGAAATCGTGAGAGAGAGGAGGCCTTTTTCGAGGGTTAAAGGTTCAGTTTAGGACTGATAGGAACGTGGGGAAAATAAGTCGAGCATTTAATAATTAAGATGTTTCGTCTAATTAACAGGTTTTTTTTTATAATGTAAGAGAAAGATTTCTAATGGATATTTCATGACTTTTATTGAGTGATGTTAGTTTAGGTTTTAATCGATAGTTCGAATAGCTTGTTAATTAATTAACGCTCTCCAATAGTTATAGAAAACACGAGGATTGGAGTAATTGAACATAATCGTTTTGATATCGGATACTTGAAGCAATTAATCCTTTTCCAATTAATTCGCATGCAGCTATTAAATGGAGCTTAATTATATTCTGTTGATCGATATATTTGAAGTATTCCTCCTATCACTTCATTCAACAAAATCTAATTAGAAGCTAATCTATAATATACTACGAATATCTCCACCAAAAAAGAATAAATTAATTCTATTTGAATATTAATTTATCTTTTTAAATTCATTAAATTTTCATTAAAAGATGCAGCACTCTGAATAAGATCTTTCAATCGTTCGACCACTGAAGGTTAGGAAAAGAAATTAGCCCGCGCTATTCACAGTTCTGATTAGTTATTGATTTTCCGAGCAGATATCAAAATTCAATATAGCTATAGTATGTAGAGAGAACCGTAACTAAACGTTGAAAGCTGATAGGCATTCATTGATAGCATTGAGATACTGATTACCTTGATGCATTAAAATGAAATAGTTCGTGACTTGGAGCAATCGTAGCGTCAGCCATTAAGATTATTTGAGAAAGTAAGCGTTATAAAGCTTTCGTCAAAGTTCTAATCGGAAATGAGTGATTTTGTTTCTGAGAAACGTTGACTCTGTTTTTGTACGGGGACGAAAGCTTAAGAAACCTTCATTTCTTATCGATGATTCCTTTGTGAATGAACTTTTGCAAAATTTGCACTTTGAGTAATTAATTTTCTTTTAAAGACAAATATGATGGTGTTTACGAAGTGTAGAATTTCTATTGTGTTTATACTGTAAATCAAGTGGCAGCATCTCTCATGTATCATCATTATGGCGTCGTATTAAAACGACGCTAATTAAATAATAAATCAGTCTTATCGGGAGAGCTTGTTTGTTTGTAAATATCTGTATTCGGCAAAGCATTAATTTCTGATTTCTTTGCCATAGTATTGTTGGAGAATACTGAATAATGATTCACAAATTTCTGGTACTTTAGATTTTATTCGAGGTGACTTTTGCCGTAATTATTGCTATGGTATAAGCTATGGTAAAATGTATAATCTTTAACAATATAAAAAAAACTGGGTCAAATTTTCAATGACCGCTCTCCAAATTAAAAATTTTACTTTTTGAAAATTTTACTAAAATCTTTAAAGGTAATGCCGGAGTTAAGAGATTAGCCGACCGCACAAAAGTCATCTCTACATCCTAAGACGATTACCGCTCAGCTCCGCAGAGAACGCTTAATTTCGGCGACTTGAAAAACAGCGCGAACTGACCTTGCCGAGTTCTTCCTCGTGCGGCGTCTCGACCCCGTAGAGGGGCACTCGTTCGCCGGTGAAGCTGTTGGTGTGAGTGAGGGGCCGCTTGACGCCGCTGATGTGCGACATGGCGGCCGGGCCTCTCTGCACCCTGTCCTTCTTCTTGGCCGTCCGGGCGTCCATGCTGCCCGGGGCGGGCTCGTCGACGCGCAGCGACGGCAGGTCAAGCTCCTGTTGCTTGTCTGCAAAGCAAACCCGTACGCCGATATTAGATCGCCTCCCGGGGCTAAAGTGTCTCTTGGGCTATTTGGACTTGGATAAATGGAATTAGGAGTTTGAACAACGATCCGAAAGGTTTGCCGAGATGGGAAATGTTAGGGTCTTTTTAGACATGCATTTCTATATCATTTGATGTACTTGAAAATGTTGAAACTGAAAGTAATTAGGATTTTGTAAAGTTTTAATTACTCTATAGAATACTTGAGTATACTATATGTAGATAATATTGCAGTTGAGTTAATGGTTCGGAATAAAGCAATCGCAGGAACAGGAATTTGAAGCATGCTTCGCAATTCACGTTATTGAAAATATTTCAGGATATACGATAACCATCTGTACGTGAATTTAATAAATTGATACGATAATTTTCTTTAGTACACGTTTAATGCAATTGAAATCTGATTTTGAAATTCGATGTAATTTCATTTTTGAAAATTCTGAAAGCTTATACAATTGGTTCGGACTAATTAATTTTAAAGTAAATTTTACTTTATAATATTTTCTTGCAGAAACTACCTCTAATATAATCCTGTTTTAATTTTTTTTTTTAAAATAGCGTGCAATTAAAATACTTAAACTTCAAATTAAAAGCAGTCTGCTCGACGTCGCCGTCGAAAAAACTCGCAAAAAGTCCGGCGGTAAAGAAAAAAAATGATGCCCCCGGTCGATTAAATGGAAGGGACGATAAAACTGAAGTCGCCGGCAAGCGGAAACCGACAACTAGTTATAGCATTGTGCTCAAAACTCCAGACACAGGAGCTTCCTCCCTGTCGCGCGGCGTTCAGCTTCAATTTTCCGGGAAACTTTCTGCGGGCGCATATTTCGCCTCTTCGCGCCCTTTGATACGCCCTGGAAGTAAATTACATCGAGCGGATGCAGGGGGGGAAGCGCGCCGCTATTGTCGGCGAGATCTGTCATAGAGCGAAAGTTAATTCTTGGGAGAGCGAGTTGGAAATTCATGCGGAGGATGAATATCAAGGCCCCCGGCGACGAAATTCAAGAGTTCCGCACCGCGGCCTCTTGCGGGCCAATTAAACTTTTTGACTTTCATTCGATTAATTAAGAGGAAAGCTGCTGCCGCCGCTAAGGAGGATCTGTGCGATACCCCTGTGAGACATTACATGATACTCGTTAAAAGTGGAAAAAAAAAATCACTTTCGACGAAGTGTACTCGGCACATCGGATGTCAAAGGATATCAAGCTTATTTGTTCTCGATTGCATTGTTTGAGTAGGGGGATATTTTTTAGAGGATATTACATCAATTATTTATTAATCGTACTGAATCCGTGTAGTTCGTGGAATTGGTTAAATATTCTATTCTGGGAAACTTTTAGTAGATGAAAGAGACGAGGGTTCAAGTCAATGCAATAAAACATAATTAAGTTACTGTAGTAGATGAACCGGAAACTATGGAATAATTAAATTCTTGCTTAATAATGTATTATAATACAAATTAATTATGTCCTGAAGCCCCATTTCTGTAATTAGTAAAAGGATGAATGAATCATTACTTTAAATAACTAAAAATTATCCTCTTTAAATTAGACCCGAAAATCAAAGCCAATCGGAGTCCTTTAATTTGATTATAGTGTTTAATTACATCTCTAAAACGTAAGTGGTAACAGTACTCAAGCTCCGAGTTTAAATGGTCTGACATTATTGGAATTTATCTACTGAAATAATTGCGCGCTCCTTTGAAAATTTGAAATAGAACGATTAAAGCGAACATTAAATGAAATTAAACCAAACAGACAATAACAGGTTCATTTTCCTTTTATAAAATTCCTCTAAATAAGTAATAAATTTTTCACTTTCAGCATAACATCCGGCAATTACTCCCGAGGATGCTAAACGAAATTCTTATCAAACTCGCATCGCAGATAGCAACGTTGAACAATTTAATAACGAGCTCGTCGCTACAGCCGACGCTATAACGATGTTCCTTTCACATATCAATCTTGTTTCCCCGCCGTAGAGGAAATTTCGCATGCAGTCTAAACAGCAAACGCACCGGCCGTCAAATACAAACCGTCGGCAGCGGCGACCCTTTAAAAAGCCGGGCTCTAATCGATTTTACGAGTCCATTAAAAACTTAGGGAATAAATAAAGTTGCGCGCGTCGGTACAAAACCGCGCGGACGGCGTGTTCTTTTGTGCTTTCGCCTCTGATTTCGTTACTCGTCCGAGCGCGCCTTACACGCGCGCGCAAACGCACGCACGTCGACGTCGAGAATAGATCGCGGCAAATCGAATCTGATCGCCGAAACGAAAAAAAAAAATAATAAACGCTCGACAACTTTTTTAATCACGCACAGTAGCCGCCGGCGACTCGTAAACCTCTGATCCTCATTATTCGCTCCATTTAAATGGCGCCGTTAATAGAAGCTTCGCCTTGTTCGCCGGTCATTCGGTGCAAACCCGCGAGGTTTACGTCGCATTAAACTTTCCATTAAGCTGACAAGCGGCCCGGCTTTGTCGTCCGGCATCGAGCTTTTAACGGCTACTTCTTTGCTGCCAGTTTGCCAGTTTGCTTTCGGATGTAAATTCGCGTCGAGGTGCGCTTGTTTAGGTATTGACGGTTTTTCAAGAGGCGAATCGATTTGAAATCTGGGGATTTTAAGTAGTCTTAGGACTGTGCGTATTGATGCAGTCTTTGTACAAGTGTTTTATAAGGAAAATTCGTTTTTTTAATTAACATCTCAAGGAATAAAGTAGTTATAGTTTAATTTGTATTGAAATAGCAGTTTCTAAAACGAATTTTTTTAGTGTCAAAGAAGTTGCTAAGGAATCGACACTGCAAAATGCGGCATTTCGATGTTTCGAAACAGTTTCAGAAATTTCCTACGGGAACGGGACAAACTTCGTGATTTTCCCAAGTTTCTCTAGCTTCTAGAATTTCCAAACTTTATTCATGAAGATGTCAACTGAAACTTCGCGTTGGTCACGGAAGTGTCACCGGCGAACCTTTCGCTTTAGTCAACAAATTTCGTTTACGTTTTGTATCATTAATTAAATGTTATTCCATCGAAAGAGGAATTGTTTGAAATGAAATATACTTTTAAACAAGCACAGTTGCAGTTTATTTTTAGAATTAAATTTATAAATTGCGCGATAAAATAAGAAGGAATACGCTTTAAGTTTGAATAATTACCCGTTGCGCGTCCGTATTTTAAAATAGCAATTTATCAACCTTTTCTGGTATCCGCATAGTTTATTCATAGTATACCGTACAATGTAAGTCTTCCAAATTGCGCGTAATAAAAATAATGAATGCACGTCACAAAGTAAAGAAAAAGCTGCACCTGCATTTTTCTAGAAAATGTTGATGTATTGGAAAACATTTTATGAGAAAATTAATTAAAGTGGCAAATTAAATTAAGCGTTTGAATAAACTTTGCAAACCGTTGTTCGAAACTTTCAAGGGGCTATTTGATTTATGAATTAAATGCATTTTGCTCTAAAGAGAAGCTTAAATGATACGATAAAAGTAAGTGATTTCATTTACTCACCAAGGAAAGTACTGCAGATGTATTCGGAAATTTGATTTCCAGACTTAGAGGACTCCGAGAAGTGGGACAGTTCCTTGTTCAGCATTCTCTTGAACTAAAGACAGAAAGAATCACACGTAATTACAATAATCTGATTTCAAGCTCGAAGTCTTTTTTCGAATTGAATTAATTAATTCGATTTGTCTCTGGAAGTGTGTTGAAAAGTAGTTTCATCAAAAACCCATCCCTCTATTTTTACCAGCTAATTATAAATGTTGAGATTTTAAAAGAAAGTTTTGATATAACAGAAATGCAGCAAAAGCACATTTCCATTGTTTTTGAACGTTGAAATGAAATATAGTCAGTCATTTGTACGTACATTCTGGTAGAATTTAAATTTTTAATATCACAAAATAAATTCTGCAAATAATTGTATAAATTATTCAAGCAGAGTCCAGATTAACATAAATTTAAAAACGTCAAAAGCTTGCTTTAAATATTGAATCCATTATATCTTGATCGCCGTAAACGCGTTTACGAAAATAGATAGCATATTAAAAGATGCATGGAAATTATTCGTAAATTATCCAATTCGTGAGCCTCCGAGAGAAAGATTGCATAATGTCATTTCCCGCATCTGTATAAATTATTGTACCTCGACGTTAACGAACTTTTATCGTCTTGATATTAAATAATACCGAGAACTTTTGCCAAAGCATTTAAAGGTAAGTATCCAGTAACAGCGCTAAAGTCATTAAAGTAATCGCTGTTTGAAGAGAGCGAATGAAGCGAGAAGCTGGAACAACTTCCAAAGCCAACAAATACACACGGCGGCTTTTCGTAAGCACCGTAAGAGCCGAAAGGCCAGCCGTTCGGATGCACCCGGGCTTATGTAAGCGACCGGCGATGCTTTACTCCAATTGTCCGATTAAGCTCTGTCTACCTACGTCGAAGAAGGATTTTCTTAATACCTGATTTTCCCTCTCCGGCCTGTTTGCTCGCTCGCTCTCGTCGTTTGGGGAATCGACGCAGAGGGTCTCGTTCGTCAATCTTTATTTCGGAACTTCGCGCTGACAGTCCGATAACTTTGATATAATTCGCCTGACAAGTTACGTGGGGTATCGTATACCCCAGGAGCACAAGCTGAAACGAATTAGCTTGGAGGTACTAAATAAACGTAAATTATAAGGAAATTGCTTTTGGATTATTAAGGGTCTTTAATTGTGAACGAAATATTTACTTTTTAATTTAAGTGAGTAATAAAAGATTGTATTTTAATTGACTGTAATTTTAAGTAATTATTTTACTTTTAAACAACGGCAAAGCGATATTGAACGAATTTCCTTAATCGTGTAAATTCTGAACAATTAACTAAATGGAAAATGAGGTACTATATATGCAAATACCATTAATGAGATCAGATTCTTCTGCTTTCAGTGTTTCAATTCAAAAGGCCCTTTAGTTATTCTACACCGCGTTATATAGGTACATATCTGAATGTGATTTCAACCTTGAATGGAATTTTACATAGCGAAATTTAATACCAAATGAGATTTCCATCGAATTAATGGAGACTTTTTCTTTTACATCTTTTATTTGAGATCGGAGATGTCACGTGGTATTAATTTGCACAAATATGATTTTGTCCAATAAAAGCCCTGAAAATTAATTCGATAAATAACGGCAGTAAACATGAATAGCTGCAAGAGACTGTTTGCAGACCTTTGATTTTTATGAATGTAATATCAAGCGCAAAGATTTTTATTAATATGGATTTAAAAAATGGGAATTTTATATATTACCATTATTGATAATAATTTATAAACGGCCCCAATTACTGCGCTTTGTTAACTTCAAACAGATCAACTTCTTTTAACGATTTAAATTCATCCAAAATCTTTACTTTTAGGAAACAATTCTTTTTCCATCGAAATATTTTCAATTTAGCGATCGACGTATAGTTTTTCTTTATTTTTATGCGTACACAAGACAAGATACACGTGTCGAACCTTGAAAGATCATTTTATTAAAACAAAAACTTTAGCTTTTACGTTTTATATTTTCATTAAATAAAACGCATTTTTGAAAAATCCTGTAAACGTCGTAATCACATTATCGTGATGCGTTATTGACCTACATAGTCTATTTGTAAATTTCTACTCTACCTCGTTATTAAAAAAAAGTAACAGCGTCTCTACCTGCTGTATGTAATAAAAACGTGTTTTTAGTAACAAGATAGATTATAAAAAGTCGAGTCAGTAAATATGATTATTTTTTAAAGCTTTTTTTATTAAAAGTCGGTTATTTTTTAAATTACATTGTTAATTAAAAATATTTCGTTAAATTTTGTTTTTAAAATCAATTTTAATTGAGACATTTTAAAAACATTTATTTTTACATTTTATTTCACTAAAATTTGATCCGTTATGCCCAATTATTTCACGTACTTGGATGGAATTAATAAAAATATTTATTTGCCCTTTGGTTTGACGCCAAGTAGATTATATTCGCGCGCAGCTCGAATAAAATGTTTTAATTTTATTAACAAACATTAAAACAATACAAACCGTGCATTCGTTCTGAAATGTTCCCAGAAATAGTTTCAGTAATTGGCTCAAATGCAGGCCAAAGCTTATATCGAGCTTTAAAGAGCATAGTTTCAACACACGTGTATTACGTAAAACGTATAGTGCCATTAAACTTCCCTTAATTACGTATTTAAATACGCAGCGTTTTTTTTTATTAAAATGAATACCCTTCCTCTGAAGTTCTTTATGAATGTTTCCAGAGCAGCCAAGACCGGCTTCTCATTATACACATTCTCCAAGCCTTTTCACAAAATAATTCTTATATCAATCGCATACAAAACAGACAATAAATACCATCGGCGTCCGCGTGAGAGCAGATTTCATTATACATAACGGCTACTCGCTTAGCAACGAAATTAAAAAGCCTCTGCAATCCTCCGCAGATTTTTCGCGGAAAATCGGCGCGCGCATTCCTCAGCCCGAAATAGCCAGTACCGAGCCCGGACAAACCCCCAGAGGAACGCGCACTATAAGGCGACGCTCTCGGAATCTATTAGCCGCGCGGCGTCCTTCTAAGAGACTCGCATTCTCGGGCTGCTTTCAAAAAAAAAAAAGAAAAAGAAAAAAAATTTCTGGGAAAGAGCGGGAAAAAGGAGCAGCTTCGGCCGTGATTTTGCGAATTCCTGCGGCGAATCTCCATGAGTAATGGGCCGAGTGTGTGACCTGCATTGAGCTCCCTTAGGCTGGGATTTGCTGGGCGCGTCCTTAATAATGCGGATGGTAATTTTAAAAATGGGGGATTGCACTTTTCGCGCGGAGTGTGCATTTAATTAGAGTCGTTAAGGTACCCAGCAATTAGTGAATTGCAGGGGTTTACTCGACTGCGAATACGGTTCATTAGAGGACAAACAGTTTTTCCTTTTTGGTATATAATTGTTAAAGTTTATTCAGCCGTGGTATTAGCTTCAATTTTCTGCGACTGCGCGAGTTACATCGTTTAATCTCCGTTTTCCCCTCGAGATATAACATCTGTTATGAATACATTCAATTTTTTATTCATCCGTCCGCGTTTTTCTCAGTTCGGTCGGGAAAAACGAGGGGGATATATAGCTTTTAATGCTTTTTATTCTGTCGTCATGCGAGAAAACTCTCTCTCTCTCTTCCTCTTTCTCTCTTCGTGATATGCACCTCGAGCGCTGAAAATGTGTGAATGCAGTGATTGATAGAGCGGAAGTAATACGCGTATTTCTGTCCGGCGGATTCCCGTGCATTACATTCTCGAGTTGCGCCGTTAGCCCGTATTATATATATCTTTCTATAAATTCTACCTATGTACGTCTCTGTGTATGGATTCTGGCTGCAGATTTTGTCCTTTTTTTTGGACCTCCATCCTCCTTTGTGCCCATCATTTTTTTTTCTTCAGAATAAATGTGTATTGAAAGTAATGATATCAATTAAATGTAGTATTGAATGAAGGATATTTTTAAAAAAGGAAGTGTTTTTACAGCTGGAGATAAAGAAAAATTATTCTAGATATATACTGCCGTCAACAGTAAAAACTAGGTTAACGTTCAGAATTTTTGTGGTCTTGTTTATGTCTTTATTTTACTAACTTTTTAATTCACATTTGCGGAGTAGTCACATAACGTTGTAAACGAATTACTTCGTTTCAATAAAAAATTTAATAGATAAAGGGGCCTTTTTCGGACAAAAAATTTTTCTCTCAATGCAGTACTCAAAGCACACGATAAAAATCACAGCTGGCAGTTGCATTTCTAGCGACAACTATATATAATTGTTTTAAATTAATATACAAATGTTAAAACGTATATTGAATTGTAGAAATATTGCATGAGAACAAATGTGAAATGGGAACTAAGTTACTTCCAATATAATTCATAATATAATATCAAGAAAAATGTACTATTTTTTAAACAATCTTCCACTCCAGTCTCTCCAAAGCAGAATCTGGGCGAGTTGCAGAACGAATCACCTAATTTACCGTATCAAGTAGCAATAAAACTCGAAATATCTCACGCGTCGGTCCAACAAGCGGAAAGCATCGATCGACGTAATCTCGAAAAAGGCACTCTTGCAAATAGAATCCCGCTGGCTCTCGACTCAAGTGCAGCACTTGCATTCGCCCGGAGCCTCCCAGCCAATAAAACGTTAACGCGACTTTTTTTAAATCCTCCGTCTGCCCGGAAGACTCGCGAAATAAAGCCGTACATGATGTTCTTTTAGCGCTGCGGATGAAATTGATCCGAGAAAGTTAGCGGCCTTAAAAGTACGATCGCCGTCGGTGTATTTAATCGCGAGAGAGAGAAAGAGAGAGACGTATAGATCAGGTTTGACTCGCGACAACTGCCCTGGACTTTCATTATCGGACTTTGTAAGACTAGCCGAGTCCCTTTTGCGTCAGTGCTTGGAACGAGGAGTCCCGAGATTCTTTTGCGACTACTCCCAGAGGATGTTTGGGTAATAGGAGGCGTCGAGTGGAAAAGGCTAAATTAGAATTCAAGGCTAAGTTTTTCCTTTTCCCACTTGATCTTATCAAGCTTTTTAGAGCGAGTCGGGAGAGTGCAGAATTATAACGATTATTCCGGTGACGTAGGATCCTGTTTTTGATGAAGCTTTTTCTTAAGGGGATGTGAGATACTGGCAATTCTCAAGTTTTTTTTGTAATGCCTTTCATTTGTATTAGCAGAAGGATGCTACAAAGCAAAATTTCAAAAAAAAAAATTTGAAATAAAACGGGAAAACTTGAGAAACTGAAATGTTGGTAACTATGTGTAAATCATATGTACTGTTACATATCCTCTTAAAACGACTTTTTACTAATTTAAGACTGCGAGAAGCGTGACTGTGAAGTTATCGCGAAGAAGTAGCTTTTGTTTGTAAAAAGCTTTCTCGAGCTCACCTAAGAGTGACAAGAAATATAAGAAATTTACTTGAAACTTAATATTATCTTTTCACATATAAATAGGTTTAATCTTGCTGGTAAAATAAAATATTTTGATGGATGAAAAGACTCTTTTCATAAACAAATAATATTCTCTACTTACATTTCCGGCAGCATTTTAGCATTTATAACTATAATAATCGGTATGGTAAGCCCTATGGTAGAGATAAACTTTTTGTTTTTAATTTGAATTATTGTTACAACTGTAAGAGAATAAATTATCGAAATACTATTAAGTTTGTTAACTTTATAAATATTTCAAGATAATTAAAATGCAATTTTAATTAACTTTTATCATTTTTACATATCTTTTCAGAGTTTTTTTAAAACATGTTCATAAAAATTAATTTATTAATTTTATGAAATAGGAAATTCATTTCCCAAACTAACAAGAAAATATGTATTTCTAATATTGTTTAAATTATTTTACCAGAGCATAAATTCGTCGCAATTTTAATCTAAATTATTAATGAGTTTTGAGAATAGACATTAAAAAATATTTTGTTAATTTATGTTTAGAAATTTAGCTAGCATTTCATTGTCCAAAGTAAATAATTCTCAACTTAATTGTATTTATACCGATAATTGTCGATACCTCGGTTTCTGATTATTGAGTAATTGATTTTATGTCATTGACACACACACATACACACACGGACAGAGCAACAGAGTATTTGTAAACGACTAAATACCTATAATATTTGAGTGACGAGGTTTCAATTAAGTACTAACCTACCCGAATTTCACGAAAATCGTTCAATCTATTATATGATTAGTGGAAAATGTTGTTATAGAACTTTCTACATTTATAATTAGCCAGTAAAAATTATTAATAGATAATTCCCCTATATAAGACAATAAAGTTGTAATAAAGTGACGTATAAAATACTGCAGGTAATTAATCGCTGTAATTCATCATTGTAATTACATGGTTTCGCATAATTACATAAATTACATAAAAGGTATTTACCTTCAGCGATGCCATGTCAGACACGGATCGATGAGTTTGAATAGTTTCCAATTGATCTAGACACCAATCAAGTTCCTCCATTGTCTCGACAGCAAGCTTCATGTAGGTGTCCTCTGAAAGCATCGGAAAGAGAATTAAATCACAGTTTTTTAATTCGTAGTTCGGAGTTTTGATAATTGGAATTGCGTGTGATTGTATGGCATTTAGCTCACTTAGGCGTTTTGTCATCGTTCACGTTCGCTCATTCTAAAAAATAATATGTAATAACAAGTATGAGTGAAATGTTCTAACAATTGAAATTTCAATAGTATTATCCTGCATTCGTACAATCAGTACAATTTTAAATTTGAATAATATATTGAATGAAAGTTATTTAATGTTTATAGTATATCTAATCATTAAAACATACGAGTTTCAATAGAGAAATTTTTATTATTTCTGAATTTAAAGATGAAAAATTTAGGCATACGTAGTCATCATTTTCGCCGCAGTGGTCGTATTTTTTTAATGATAGTTTATACCAGTAACTTTTCTAAGATATTCACGTTTTATTGAGTCGCGGTTATGATCTGCAAGGGATAGGTATGACGATCAAAATTTATGCTCTCGTTATCCGTTACGTTATTTCTAGGGAGTATAAAAATTATATTTTTGGTGAAACGTAATTTTTAATAAATGTAAATAAATATTCTACAAATTTCAAGAAAAAAGTGAACAAATCTGCTTGTGAACATTCGTAAAAACTATAATTTATCCAAAAACTTTTTTATTTATATTATTTTTCATAATAATCAATAATTCACCATTAACAATTTGAACATGAAATAATGCAATCTATCGTTCTTTTCAAAAAAAGACCATTTGTTAAACTTGAGTATATAAATATTATAATTGGAATATACACAAGCGTTACACCGAAGTGTCCGACGCCCTTTTTTTTGTCGCGTTCCCTCCCTTCGAAATATATTACAAGCTTTTATTGTGGAGAGCCGATGGGATATCCGAACCGTCGCATGACAGGCTCTAATTGATCGAACGCTTTGATGATTATTGGTTCGGGCAGTTGCACCGTGTGGGAAGATTCAACGCCAAATAAATCATATGCCGAGCAACATTTCGGTTATAATATTCTGCAAAAATGTTACATTCACGAAAGCACTTTCAAGCTCGCTTTAATCGAAGAGTTCGCTATTTACCACGAATAGCACTGACTTTAGAAATTTTTTGCCTCCTCGAGTTTTCTAAATATACTTGAAAAATCGATCTCATTAACTCCGTGATTAAATTACAAAGAAAAAGTGCTGTAAGTCGCGAGTCAACTTGAATGCAGTTAAAAAAAAAAAAAAACTTGCTTGCACGCGCAGAGGCAGAAAAGTCTCGCGCAGGACGTAACCCAAATAAGTCAGTTCAAGGCTGCCCGACGAACCTACGATTAAAAATAACTTTCATTCAACAATCCCAGTTTCAGCGGCTGCGCGATGACAGATCGCTTTAATCGTGGCCGGCAACCCTCGACGGAGGCTAAGCTCGTCCGCTAAGCGCGGACGGGAAGTGGAGAATAAACGAGGTTCACTTACCCCCTGGCGCAAGGATCCGTGGCTGAGGCGTTGAGCTGCCCTGGGCACCGCTGCTCCTCCGCGATCTTGGACAGAAGGACAATTCGTGGGTGGTTTAAGGGAATGAAGTCGCGGGGCAGGTCGAGAGGGTTATCTGTCCCTCTCTTCCGTTAAGCTAAATCCTTGAAACTTTGTAAATCGGGAGTGGATGTCTATGCTTGCGAGCTTCGAGTTCAGCGGGTTGCTTTGTATTTGTTATAACGCTAATGGATAAATCGATGGCCTTTAAATAAAACTTAACGTAACGCGTATTTTTACAATGGATTTTTGTACCATTATTAGCGAGAACGCCTTCGGACATTTGTTTATTTATTTTATTTTTAATGGAAGCAGATACTTTTCAGATTTTATAAAACACTTTTAGGAATGTTGATTTTGAAGCAAATTTAATGAAATAACATATTAATAAATACAACGTATTTATATTTTTTTAGATTAAAAAAAATATATATATAGATTTACATTAGAATTAATTAATTATTATTTTCTAGAAAAAATAAACCATTTACAAAATGCTGAAATTAAATACATTAAATGAAGTAGATTAAAAACGTTTTGCAATTCGCCAGCGATTTCCCGTCACTGAGTTTCAAGAGAATTTATTTCAAGAGTATTGAATTAAATTATATTTTTTATATTTTTAGATTAATAGATAGAAAAAAAATCCAAGAAAAATCAATTCAATTAAAAAGCAATCACTTGTCATCGTTCCTTTCATCCCTTCACAAAGTTTCAAGTCTGCTCCAATTTAGACTAGCACAGTTTGGTGCCCAAACTCTATTTGCTTAGGCTCGGCAAGTAAGTGATACAAAGTGGGGTAAATTATGCTCTAAAATATCGGCTTTCATCGGTAATTTTGCCGGTGCAAATTTCGCGTAGAGCTTTGTCGGATATCCGCTTTACGGTTTCGAGGAGGTAATCAATTATAGCCATTTGTCAAAGGGAGAATTATTTTCAGCTGAAATTGCGAGCCGTCGAGCTGTGTACAAATTACTTTTTTGCCGACACGTCATTATAGAGATTGTACCTCGTTGAAAACGGTATCTGCATAAAGCGTAACTCATTTTTAGATATTTATTGTACTACAGATAATTAGAAATTAATACAATCAGTAATTAACCTTTTTTGATACTTGTAAATGTTATTTAGTCGTATAATTTGATTAGTATCCATTCTATCAGCGTAAGAAGTCTTTACTCCCGCGATTTTAAGAAAATTAAGCTTTCGACTCAAAATATAAGATAGAAAAATGTATTTCGAAGGATAATTATTCTAAGTGATACTTTTTAATATTTCGTTCAGTGCAAAAGGAAATAGGTCACGTTCATTTAGCTTTCAAGTGATTTATAATTGATAAAGGAAATACGCGTTCGAATTAAACTAATAGAATTACTTTATTGCGAAGGAAAGAATAAATTTTGTTATTTCATTTTCGAGATTTAATTTTAAAAAATACGACTTCATAAAATACAAGCTTGCCAGTTTTATTTCAAGTCATAAATCTTTTTGACATTTTAAATCTATCAAACGGTATATTGATTATAACATAATTCACTTTTCAAAAATGCAATTAACGCTTTAAAACAGTTTTGATTGCGTTTTTTTTTTAATTAAGCGCGAATTCATTTGAAGTGAGATTCGCTGCAATTGCAATTGTTAACCAAAACTCGTTACGCTTTTGCAGAGACTTCTAAATCCTTGAGTATTTGAAAAAAAAAAAACTTTTAGGAAGTCTTTAAGAATCTATATCATGTTCGCACGATTCAGTTCTTTTCATTCTGCAAGATAAAACTTGGAATTTTAAAACTCTTACAGTCGCACAAATTCAAAGAAATAATGACCTAAGTTTCGCAGGAAGGAAACTGCGTTTTTGAGAAATACCTAATAGAGCTGGAAATTCAAATAGCAGAATATTGCAAAGGCGCAAAATTTCAAATTTCAATATGACGTTTTTAAAATCTAATCTTACACTGCATTGTATATTGAAAATATTTAATTTGTTTGTGTAAATTAAAGTCTGGTATTGGACACAAAAGTTATTTTTTAAATCCTTTTCCTGGAATGAATTCGCATGCAAGGTTTATTCAAATTTAAAAGCAGGGCACAATTTATTTCACATCAGTTTCGTCACTTTATCTGTGAATTCAGGGTAATTAAGGAAAGTCAATTAATCTGAAACTGAATCGTGAGTACAATCAAGACTACAGTGAGAAAAATAATGTAGTCAAAATTACTATAAATTCTTCTAATCGGAGGACAGACTTGAATATGAAAAAGTGCGATAAAATTGTAATTTTTCCAAATTTTATGGCACTTTCTTAATATTCAAGTCTGTCCTCCAATTGCAAGAATTTATAGTAAACTTTGCTAAATTATTGTTTCCAGCGCACAATAATTAGTTAGATAAACTTCTTAGTGAATTAATTAGTACGATGATGTAACACTTACTTGTTCGTCGGTACGTTAGTGAGGCAAAGGAAGTTGTTTCTAACCGAACGCAGAGACGCAAGTATTTGTGCGAACGGCGTAACGATGAGGTCCTCGCCATGACTGTAATTAAAATACGAGTTTAATGAGCCAAAATCTCGTTGCGGATCATAATCCTTGGCTTGCTTGCGAGGCGGCTAACAAGTTTGTATCCGTATTATCGCTAAGAGGCCGTGGGCTTGAGGATATGGTTATATATGTAAAACGTTGCTTACTCGCGGAGGGACGAGAGAGTTAAATGCTTCATGCAGGGATAAATTTCCAAAGGGTGTGTCTAATCATAATTGTTATCGCGCTGCATTCCGGGCTTTTCGCCAATTTATCCTCGCCCATCTATTACAAGCATTTAATTTATATCTACGTTATGCGGGAGCTCCGCGCTGAATATATTTTCAGCCTGTTATTAACAGTCCTGGAACTTCTAATTGGAATGTAAATATATGCTAAACGTGTTTGCGATCAAATTTCGTCAGATTTCGAAAGCACTGAGCAGCGTTTAGGCAAAACGCTTTGGGAAAAAATGCTGATTTACTGTCGAACTTTCAAAGTCTGACGAATGCTTTGACATGAAACATACAAGGAAAGTCACTAAATGTCACTTTTAACAGCAGTGCAGTAACTTCATGTGCATTTATTGATTTTCTTTTATTAAGGCAGGGTTACTAATCAAATTGATATAACATGTACTAAATACTAATCTAACATTATAGTAATGTAAATGGGCCATAATTACTGGAACGTCGACGAGGCTGTGAAAAAGGTAACGATAATGGATGTATATTTACAAATTTTCAAATGGCATTATGTACATTAAAATACACTCAGAAATAAAACATCAAGAGTTTAGGGTTACCTTAATAAAGGTATAATTCATAAATCGTGACACATTAATGGAATAATAAATTAATTTACGTGAGAAAAATTTATTAAAAACACATAGACATTGCAAACCGTTTAATTTTAAATTTATCAACTTCGTTATTTGTGAGTGACGTTCCGAAAGAAATTTTCAGACAAATAGAGAAAAGAAGACGATACGTTCAAAAGTTTTCTCCGTTTTATAGATCTGATACACTGAACGATATCTTTTGTGCTCGAGAAAACTTCCAAGCGATCCCTGCCCGGGTATTTCACTTTTCCCGACTTATGATATAAGTTTGAAACGGTTAAGATGCGATTTTAAAGATTGAGTTTTTGTCTCGCCGTACGATTCGACGTGCAAAAAAATGATTAACCGCTCTTATCGTTTTTATTACCTTAGGATTATTTAGATTAGATTTAACAGCCCAATTTAGATTAGAAAGTAAAAGCGTAACAGTAAAAGCACAAGCACAAAACTAGAGCACATCTCAAAAGCAGCAGCAGCATGCATCATGATTAAAATAACACCTTAAAAGCAATTTTATTGCGCCCTTCGAAAACTTGAACCCTTCAAAACGAAGTTACAGTTGATATCGTAGCTTCGGACGTTTTACTTCCGCGCCAATAAAATAAAATACACGGCAACGAGATGGCAACAGTTGCCTTCTAAAAAATCGAGCCAAGTTCCTCGGAATCAATTACTCGCGCGTACATACCTTCCGCGCGTCATAAACCCTCCCTTTTCCGCTAAGCAGGACTTTTAATTAAAAAAATCTCTTACTCGCAGGAAGATCGGAGAGAAGGCGGGATCGATCTCCCGCGGCAATAATGGCATCGACGGCTGCGCGAGCGTACGTGTCTGGCATCGGATTTACATCGGTGGCTATCTGTTAATTAAGCGGCTCGGCGTCGGGCGAGGCGCACTTTAAAATAACGACGCCGGCTTAATTGCGCACTTGCAGTGTGTTCCGCGAGGGCGGCGAGTCTTCAGCGGCGGCTCGAGTGCATTAAACGTAGCAATTTCTTCAAGTATCTCTCCTTGCCTTTTGCGCCGAGCGAGGAGAGAGCCGGGGTGCCTTTTTTGCGCGCGCGATGGTCGCGAGAGGCCTCGCGTAAAAAGGGATGCGGAGGGGCGCCACTCTCGATTACGGCTCGCATCAGAGTAATCGTTATGTTATGGCCGCTGCGGTTACTCCGCTTGGGAAACTATTTCAGCGTTACTTTTGGCTGAAGTTTCTTGAAATAAGAAGCCAAGCATACGGTTATTTCGGAAAAAATTTTCAAACTTTTTCCTGCTCTGCGAATTGGAGTGAAGGTTCCATCGCTTTAAGAAAATATGGTTTACTCGAAATGCATAAAATTGCATTGAGCCACAACAATTTAAAAGGTAAAAAATACATATTTATAATAGGCAAAAATATGGTGTACATAATAAAAAAAAAAACGTGCTATACATTTTGAAAAATATTAATTATTACATTCAACTTTTTATCACAGTCGTCTCGTTTTAAAAGGTAAAAATTTACATTAGCATTACAGCGTCTCCTCGGAATCGGAATCAGCATCCAGAGAAAAGAGCAGCGCGGAAGCCGTCCAGCAGCGAAGACTGCCGGATCCTTCCGGTAATCGATAGCATTGCGTTACACGTCAGCACGTCCGGATGCGGCTGCAGGTATATATACAGGTAGTTTTGCTCGCGCAGGCGCCGCTTGTTTACCGTAGCTCCTTGCTCCCGGCTAAATTTGGATTTTCCGCGTGGCCGAGGATATATGCCTTCGCCCGAGAGAGATGCGAGTTGCCCGGTACGCGCTTCGAGCATAAATGGCGCGTGGGAGCGCTTCTCGCATTTTTTAATCGGCCGCGACGGCAGAGAGAGAGGCCGAATTCGCAATTTCGAGCGGTGAAAATCAAGTTTCGAGACGCATTAAGCTCGTCGAGGACCGCCGCTGGGCGTTTCTCGTATAACCAGACAAATTTCATCCATCGGGAATTGAAATTGATGTTACAACGAGACTGCTCCCGTTATGCGTCGCTGTTGCGGCCAAAGTTGTTTAGGAACGTTACGCGGAGGAAAAGCTAGATGGTTTAAACAAGTAATTTAATTACGAGAAAAGAGTACATTTATTTGATACGCTCGAAGCGTCTTATTTTGTCATTAATGAAATGAAAAGGCAGAGGATAATTAAAAAGACTCTCGTCGTCGTTTCTTTTAATTAAAATCAAGTATTCGCGCTAATTACCGTGAATAAAGCGCGATACTTTCAATCCACAAAGGGACGTGTGAATCGATACTCAAAACTTTCTATTCAAGGCAGAGCGAAAATTCCGAGGAGGAAGAAAATTTGAATGAAAGTTGAAAAGGGAAACTCTCCAAAGTGATGACCTCGTTCTCGATTTTTTTTTCTTTTTTTTTTTTTTTTTTTTTTTTACATTCGTGCTAGGTGTGTTTGAATTACTACGACTTCCTTTTATTTTCTCGTTTGCTTGCACTTACTTATTTAAACCTACCCTTCGTTTCTTTCGACTTTTTATTGTTTCCAGCGGCGCTTCTTCTGCCTTTTCATCGTGACTGTGGTTTTCGTCGGGGGATAATGGGTCTTTCGAATTGCGGATCCCGCTTCGACCTCATCGACTCCCCGCTACGGATATCCGAGTAATATCGCGCGAAGATGTACATAAAAGTATCCTTCCGTTTTTAAGGGTTATCGCGAGCTCGCACATTTTTAGTTCATTAAGTAGGGAGAGAGTAAACGTGTATTTGTTTAGCTTTCTTTATAAACGTCAACTCTTTCTACATTTTGAAGTTCGAGCGACTTAACTCTATGCTGACCTTTTATTTTATGATTCAGGGGATTTTGCTTGAATAAGTCAAACATTTGAAAAGGGAGATGATTCAGAGCTGTTTACTTTTTCCTCCACTGGCAGTTCATTTCTCTTTATGATGGATTCCGTAGGATAAAGCATTTATTTTTAAAAGTTGCATTACTGCGATGAACAATTGAAAACGGACGTTAATTTTACGAACTTCGTATGAAATGAATGATATAGTTATCAGCGTTAGTTATAAACTAAAGCTAATTAAAAAATTTAATCCTCAGCCGCTCCTAGGTTAATTAAAAAGTTTGAAATTATAAAAATTTCAATTTCCTTCATTAATTAATGCGAAGCAACCGCGGTTTAACCCATTGGACCGTGAAAAATTCGTTTATCCAACTCCTTGTCGTGCAGCAAATAAACGGCCCAAAAATCCACTAGATCAATCTGCGACTTAATTTCCTCTTCGGTGGATTTGATTACAAATTCGCGTGCGTGATGTAAACAGAAATGAGATAGTTTGGTCTATATATCGGATTTGGCAAATCCGATACAGGCTGCTTATTTTTAGCCTCATTTTCGCCCGTGATCGCACGATATTTCGAGGATACGTATTTGCGTATTTGCGCCGAATCCCTAAAGCGTAACTGGGTTGAAATTTGCATGGTCCGCTCATTGAAAGTGGCGTAAATTTACGAGTTTGTGTCTCCTTTTCACTTCCGGCGTACCACCAAGTGCCGTTTGGTTAATACCGCTGGCCTTTGACGTTTTCTAATCGTGTTCGCGGTAATGATACAAAGAGACGATTCAATCTAGAATTTACGTTCCTACCGTCGACTTTGAAAGGGAGATGCGTCATTTTTGCTCTTACCGCGAACCAACTTATGGCTTCCTTTGACGCGGAAAAATTTGGATTTTTTATGCGAAAGCGAAAATCAGTTTGTAAGGGAATTTTGCTTCAAAACGTTACTGTAAAGTTTAGAAAAAATCTATGATTTTTACAAGTTTTAATTAAGGTTTATTTAAAATGTTATTTTGTTTTGTAAAAAATTCCAACAGTAAAAGTAAAATAAATCTAATTATTAAGCGTGTAAAGTAACGTAAAATAGACTACTGTGTCAAGTTCATTTTAGGTTAATAAACTTAGTACACTTTTATGGATTTATTGGACTAAACATTTACAAGCAAACTGGTATTATTTGAATGGATCATTTGTATTTATTCCTAAACGATAATGAAATAGTCTGACCAAACTTGACTCTTTTCACTTAGATCCGTGTATTCGGTTAATGCATTGCTCGACTGTATGTACATTTATGTTGTCATTCAAACTGTAATATTCATAAATAAATACGCGAGTCTGTGTAATAATTTTAATGAAACGCACTAATAAATTTTTCATAAAACTTTTTGTAATGGTTACCAAATTTTTTAAAAGTTCCGCAAGCCGTTTAAACGGGTTAGTTTAAAAGTCAATTAACAGATGTATGTTGATTGCTGTAGTACTTGATTACATTGTTCGAGCTAAATATAAGTGTACATCACGATTGAACATTTTTGCGAATAATTGAGCTTTTTGCGAATAATTTCTATCATATTAAAAACGAGCAACATTTATAAATTAATAAATTTCATCTTACGCGATAAAATACTCCATAAATCAACTACATTTCAAGTAAATTTAAAACACCACACGTCGACCGTAACCTTTTCAAGCTCTTACGAAAATCGAAACAAATCTCCTCAAAAAGGTCCGTCCATAAAAAAAAGAACTACTTAACCGCATCGGCTTACGGCAGAGGACGCAACGAAATCTCTCAATAACCATTATCGCGGCGAGTTTTAATCCCACAGCTCGGCCAGTCCCTTTGAAGGCCGTTCCGCCGGGCGTCAAAAGCCGTTTTTGCCTCGGACGCAATGCCTGCACACAAAGCATCGCCAGGGGCGATTATATCGCGGCGGCGCTCCGGATTTTAATGGGTCGATCGCCGTCGTCACGCATGCTTAACCTTTCCTGCATTTCCTCGACTTGGCGCGCGCGCGCGCGCACATTCACACAGGCACGCGGAGCGCCCCTCCAAGTTTACAGCATCGATTACGCGCGAGGCGGAAAGCGCGTTGACGTAGACACGTATGCGCCTGATTAACTTGCTCTTTCCGATTGCGGCCAATGGCAGCCTCTGATTGACACGTCTGCCGCAGCCGTAGCTGCTTTTGCCGAATTCAAAGATAGCGGCCTGCACTGTATGTGCGTAAGGCTATACTCAAACATTTACCCGGCCCGACCTAATATGCCGAGAGAATTTTTCAGTAAAACTTACAATTTAACGGCAAAAAATTACTGTTACGAATCGCAAACGTGGAGTATCCCATGGATCTTGGTACCTATTGCTGCACGAGTGCCCTTTAAACATTACGATCGTACGGTAAAAATTATACCGGTTGCAGTTTGAGATTACGTTTACGTTTTGGTTATCTTTTCTTGCAGTCAATAATAATACGCACTCACGTGATATTGAAATGAATGCTATACAATAAAATTCGGAAACGTTTCGGTCTATCTTACTTCAATTCCCGATCAAGCGCGGAGGAAAAGCGACGCTGTTGTGACAGCAGCTCGCGTAACCGAAAAAATGGCCGTGATAGTACGATAAAAAATATAGTGAAGATTCTTTCATTAAATATACTCATATTTTTAACAAAATTTTTAGTGTGCGCAACGGTAAACTGTCACTGATCATTTTTAACGAAAGTACGCACCAAATTACCTAGATTATAGTCGCAACGTCCCACGATCGCCAGTGAATTTTACGGTAATTTATACCGAAAAATTCTCTCTGTGTAACCGTAACAGCGTTCGAGTGTACGCGAAGGGTATATATATAAAGTACAATTGACAGCGGCGCTGTTGCGTACTTCCATACGCAAATGCGAGCCGATGTTTTTAATGCCAATTGGAGCGGCAATGGTTTTGTGCTCTTGCACGAAGGGGCTTTTCATTTGTTTGGGGTCGAGGTGTCAATTTCGCTAAAAGCACGCGAGGCTTTTACTTTAGATGAATTAGTAGTTAACATTAAAATTTTTCTGAATGGCAGGCGTCATGAAAGGAGTAACGGTCACAATCATTGAAAGCATCATTTTGCAGAGGCAGTATTATACCTGCATGTGGGACGCGCGAAATAGTTTAAATTTTCCCAGCATTTCGATTTAATCAAATTACATTTATTCGACTTTATTTGAAGAACAACGCAAACAGAATACACACGAAGTTCTGATGTTTGTTCGATTTTTGACACGTGTTCGGTCGGAAAATAAAGCACGAAAAAGGAACGGATGCACATTTTTCAACGGGCATTATACGAAGTGTGCTGCCAACACATTTCGTCAAATCGACTTCGATTTAAAGCGCAAAAATACAATGCGGCGGCCCCGGAAACACGTCGTCGCGAGTAAATAAAATGTAATATATCGTCCCAATCCGCCTCCGATATATTTTCGTTTTCGCTCCTCGGTACGCCCTCGACACTCGAAACTCGATACCCACTCCGCGAAAAGTCCAAACAAAAGTCTCGGGTTTCATTCCTCCCCCGGCTAATCCTTTTCGGCTGTTTATGCAGAAAAAAAAGAGCAAAGAAAATCCGCGCCCCACTCGAGCGCGGCTCTCTCACGCACTCGGAGGCATGTCGATAGCCTGATTTCGACTTGGATTACTCAAAGCCCGCGCACACAGAGAGAGAGAGAGAGAGAGAGAGAGAGAGAGACGCAGGGACACACAGGGCTGGAGCGCGCGGCGAATCGATGCACCGGCGGCGCGTCGCGCGAGATTCCACGGCGGCGGAGAAGGCCGCCAAGGCCCCCTGGCTGTGCCAAGGCCGGCGCCCCCGAGCCTATGCAGTCGATACGCGCCGCGTGTGTGGCGTTCGCGGTCTTTGTAAGCGACGGCGACGGCGGCGGCCCGAATTTCGAGGGAATTGCGCGCCGATCTCTCTGGCTGGCCTGTCGACGCGATAATTATTATGAGGTGGCTGGATCGTTTTTTTTTTTTTTTTTTTATTGGAGTTATTTGCGCGCGGGGCGAGGAGCGAGCCGCGGGCTTCGCGCGTTGCCGGGAAATGTTTTTGAAGGGGAACGAAGTGGATGGTTATTTATTGCCAACGTTTCAACGATCGGATTGCGCGGTTTTTTTATTTAACTTGAATTACGAATAAAACGTTACGGACCGCAACACGTGGCTCGGCTTTTGATTAGCTTACTAAAGCATTCTTTATACGACTAATAAAATTTTATTGCAGAGTCTAAAACGCGACCATATATTGCAACATTATTAGAGTTACGTGGGTTTCCAAATGATTCTAATTTTATTTTTTATTCTATTTCAGTGCGTATATCTGTGCATTTCTACTATACGTTGTTTTTGCGAAGTATTGAGAAGTCTTTTATAGGTTTTTTTTAGCAAGACCAGTGGTGAAGCTTTAAATCTATCGAAGATGAGAAATTGTAGCTAGCTGGAAATCAATCATAACGTATGACTTTTGCGAGCTTCTGAATACTATTTCCGTAAAATAAAGCTTCAGGTATGAAATATACCTGGAGTATAATGGACGATTAAGATTCAAATTAAAAGAGCTTCAATTATAAATTCCACAAGTTTTTATAAGCTAAGTTAACAATATACCGCCAATTTGTGTATGAAATAAAAGTGCGTTTAATTTAACAATATTATAGTTATCAGTTTTGACAGCTTTTCATAAATATTAATTTAAAATAAATATTGTCTAACTGTGTTTAGCCACTATATATTTGCAGTATTTAAATTTATAAACTGTTCAACAGTAGTAATATTAATTTAATACCCATTAAAAGCGAACTTTTAACGATTATTGAACATTATTTTTACATTATAAATCAAGCGAAATCTGATCGTTGTATTTTTTCATCATAGAAAGCTTAATAATTTTAAAAAGCACGGAAACACTCGGTTAATATTCGCCGCGAGTCAAGGAAATACATTAAGGTACATAACATTCTTTATCGATCCCTTCAATTCAAATGGTATATAAAATTCCACGAACGCATCTACAAGCGTACATTTACATCCACGCGCTCGAGAAATCGTTCTAACGCCATGAAATATTAAACCAAAAATAGACTCGACTTCGAGCCTTAACGTTAGAAAGCCCAGTGCCAAATGTCCGCTTAAATTTTCCGTCGAGCAAGTACTTTTCCACGACCTCCAGCCGAAGCCTTTCTCTCTCTCTCTCGCCACTTTCAACTGAGTTTTTCCAAAAATCAATAATCTCCGTCCACTCCGTCATCCTCCGAGCGCCACGCAGATATATACGACGTATCGTCGAACAATATCGCGAGCGGCAATTATCGCGGCTCGGATCTCGAGGCGAATCCGCCTCTCTCTCTCTCTCTCTCCGACAATCGGCTAATCAATCTAAAAGTGAGAGCTCGTAATTCGGTCGTTCCCTTATTTCGCAGATAAGCCGCCGCCGGGCGCTCGAGGCTCGAGAGCACGGGAGATATAGGATATAGCTAAGGGCAGGCTATAGTCTCCATTATTCGATATACGGGGGCCGGCGGCCTAATGAGGTTTGATCGCGAAGCGACGCGCGCTCGCCCATGTAATCTCCGGTGTACCAGCCTCGGACGACGCTGAAATCGCGTTAGTAGCTGCGCTCCTAAAGCCGAAGCTCTTCATCGCGCGGAAGTTCCCAATTTATTACGGGAATATGGGCGGTAGCAGCCGCGCGGAGAGATTTTCGAGAGGCGCTCCGGGGGGGCGGCCGGGGAGACAATCGGCAGCGAGTTTAACGAGGCTTTTCCAACGGATTTTCCAGCGCTTTATCGCGTATTTCCGGCAAGGTTTACGCGGCTCTTGTCGCCTTTTGTCGGCGCACTTTGAAGGCTCGCCGCGAGGCCGCTTTCTGGCTTTAAGTCCTGCGCGCGGTCCATTCGGCGAGGCGCGGATATCAGTTTTCGGGTTTTCCTCGGCGATAGCTAGTTTTCGCGCTTTAAATGGTTAGCTTTGTCGAAAACGTTTGGGGTTTTAATCTGACTTTAGCTCTTTCGATAAAGATGGCTTTAACTTTCTATTGTAGTGCAAAATTGTATAATGAAAAGGTTTATTGAAGTAAATTTGATGAATTTTAAAGCAATTCGCGTTTTCAATTGGCTTTTCGAGGCGAAAGTGAAGCGTTTCGATATTTTCGTGAAATAAAATTTCCATTTTTACTTTTCAATATACTATATAAAAGTGCGGTCCAGTCGGACGTCAATGCCGCTCCTGTCTTCTCAAAATCAATTTCGGCCTGTAAAAAAGCAATTTTCCAATTCAGGTTTTTTTACTTGACAATCTGCGCACATCGAGCCTCAGTTACTACGTTGACGTCCGACCAGGAAAATTCATTTTATTCGACAATTTTAACACCTTTAATTTTCTAAATTAAATATCAGTTTTTTCGCGTTCGGAAATAAACGTAATCGAATTTAGTGAAACTTTAACTCAACGATTTTAGCAATTCTAGATATTTTTACGTATGCAAGTACGTACTGCATTGCTATAGCGAAGCTCATTAAATAATTATTTCCAAGTTTATTAACATAAACCTAACGTCTTATTCAACTTTGCCTATGAACATTATTTAAGTAGCGACATTGCATTTCAAGAACAAATATTACCAGACCATTATTCTCTGACCCAAACCTAAACTGCCGCTAAGTAAGACTATGAATAAATTACTTATTTTAACCGGGAAAAAGAAAAGTCAGCTTTATTTAGGACGGCCTTAAATATTCAAGAGGCAATAAATGCTTTCGAAAACAAAGAATAAAAGATCAAACTAATAGCTTCCCGATCGATCCCGAAATTATCAGCGATTACCTCCCCGCGAATCCTACCCGAGGTTTAAAAATAGGAAAAAAAAAAAAGTCCCGCGGATCCGTCGTGAATTCTCTCCCTCGCCTTGAGGCTCCAGGGTCGGCACTGTCTTGGGGTCATCAGCTTCTTCGCCGATAAATAGTCCCCGGGCCAATGCGGAGGCAGTCGCTCTTCGCGGCCGCCTTGACATTTGGCAGATCGAGATCGCTGCCTGTGTCTGCGCTCTTACGTGTGTCGGGGCTCGAGACTCTCTCTCTCTCTCTCTCTCCCTCTGCGTCACGCCATTTCAAGATCAGCCGTGGCAAGGGCTCGAATCCAGCGCGCGTATCGATCTGAGGTCACGCCGAGCTTTTCCCTTTCTTTTCGGCGAAAGAGGCCGACCGGGTCGAGCTGCTGAGAGGTCTCGTCGCGAGATAATGGGACTTTGCTTCGGCGGCGCGGCGGAGGCGAGCGCTGATTTTAATGACGTTATTAAGCCGGCTTTTATCGTTGTTTATTTGATAATTCGTGCGCGCGGTAATGTGCAATTATCCGAGGCTAATAGCGGAGTCGCTTGTAATAAACTGACTGTTGCTGTAATTTATGCCCGCGTAAATCAAAGCGATTGAAATTAATTTTCGCGCGTTGAGGAAGAACACGTGTTTTTCCGGTGCGAGCGCGGCGTGTGCATTCGCTTTGAGGTCAGAAATCTTTTATCCCCTCGCGATCTCTCCTTTGTAGGTATTATCTAAATATGAGATCGGCTTCGAGTGAATTTAATGCCGGTCTCCGTTGTTATCGTGCAAAGGCTGCGTTAGACTCTTAAAACCGGCTCCTTAAGAAGCTTTATCCACTCGAGCGAAAATTCGGCAATTAACATTTTTAACTTGAACGTTAAAAAAGGTAAAAAAAAGTTCGTTTCGAGGAACGAAATTCGCGGCCCGTATCACTTTGTCCCTAAAGCACGCCAAGCCACAAATTTGAAATGGAATTTCAGCGGCTCACCCTTGGATAAGTTGGCGGGAAAAATTCAGTCAAGGCTCAACAGACACTTGCATACGTGCCTACCCACCTGCTTCTAATTCGTCGACTTTTACCGATCGCTTTGTAAACGTGTATATTTTTGGACCATATTTTGCGTGTTTAGCGTAACTTTTTTTTTCAGGGTTAGTATAAACTAGGCCGACTTTTTCTACGCGATATATTACGATATTTATGCAGAAATCGAACTCCAAGGGGGCTTTTATTTCCATACAATCAAAACCAACGTCGACAGATGATAGAAACTGCTGTTCGAATATCAATCGATGCCAGTTCGGTTTTTAAATGATGTGCGCGTCTTTCTAAAAATTGATAAAAACTTTGTTTGAAACTTTTATTTTGTTCCTAATTGCGCATGATTTATGGATTCTCAATTTTAATTCAAGTGTAAGAAGAGTATAAAAAAACCGAGATATCGGAAAGTAGGTCAACTTACAGTTACGACATCTAAAGTGAAAATCTTATATTAAAATGAAATAAAAAATTTAATAACTCTGAAAGTTTTTAAATTATTAGTAAATTGCTATCTCCTTCGTACTTTTAAGAGTTTATTTATCTTTTCGAGTCTTCGCGAGCGCATAAAAGTGTCCGCAGACTTAAAAAGTATATCCGCGAAACGTTCCCCCGGGAAAGATTGCCAAATGAAACACACACAGTTCGCGCAACTTGCAATTAAACGTCGAATCCAACGTCGGGGCCTAATTGTTACGTTTAAAATTGAATTCCCGGTTTATAAATACATGAAAATCAGCGTTTGGATACCGAAACACTTCTGACGTTTTCCATCAGAACTCTTAATTAAACGATCAAGCATCGAAAACCCGGGGCGCGTTTCATAATTTTAAAATCACTCAAAGCGCCGACTCGTTTAATTTCGTTATAACCAAATGAACAGCGACGAGCCCCGAGAGTTAATTAATTTTAAAATTGATTCTGCCCGCTTACAAAAGCTCGACAAAAAGCTGCCCGCCGAAAGGAGCAATAGTCCGCGAGCGAAAAGAGAATATAAAAAAAAAAGAAAAAAGACCAAAAAAAGGCACAAATCATAAATTCCGAAAAGAGACAAGGAACAGTCGTCCCTCGAGCTGCGTCCGCGGCTATTCTTCTCCGACTCTCCATATCCGCGTCACCCACTTGGAGGATTTACGGCGGGCCGGGAATGCCAGCCGCGCTCCTTGCCAAGTTCCTCTTCTCCTCATGCAAGGCAAAGGTCCCCCCCCCCCCGCCGTCGGCTTCTTTCGCCCCGGCCTGGCGG